>RCUC01157127.1:0-96841 GCA_003697995.1 Taxidea taxus jeffersonii | reverse complement strand
TTTTTTTTTTTGAAAAGGAGTGAAGTCTAAAGCTTAGGTCAAATATCTTACCTTATCTCAACTCCCAGACCTTGAGAGTGATACAGCCAAATTCAAACACAATACAGTTTGGTACTAGAACTGGAGATCTGTGTTACTGTACAGGCTTCATTTATTTATTCTTTTTTTTTTTTTTTTTTTTTTTTTTTTAGGAAATATTGACTTCCCACTAAGAGTCAGGTACTATTTTGATTGCTGAGAATTTCATGATGAAGGAAACAGATGCAGTTACAATTTACAGAGTTTATAGGATAGTGGGAGAAATGGGCATTTTTTTTAAAGCATACAAATATATAAATGAAGGACAGTAATGGAAAAGCATAGATAACAGAAATCATAGGTCTTTGGGATCAGAGAAGCTTTCCCTGAACAACTGATGCTTCAGCTATGTCTGAAAGTTGAGTGAGGGGAAGCAGAAGAATGCCAGGCAGAGGGAGAAGCATATTCAGAGGCCCTGTAGTCAAAGAAATCATGGCACACTTAAGGCAGAAAATGAAAGCCAGTGTGGCTGGTATTCAGAGACGGACTCAGGCAGTGACTTCAGATGCGGAGAAGGGATTAGTGGAGAGAAGAGTGGAGATGAATGGTTGAGCATCAGACTCGCAGGAGGCTGCTGAGAGTATGGATGCGGTTGAGGCTGATGGCAGCAGCAAACAATGAGAAATACATAGATTTGAGGGACAAGTTGGTAAAAATGGATCGACTGGGTAATGGATCTGAAACAGAAGGAGGTTTCTGAAAACTTCCAATTCCAAATGGATAGTTGCTGTCCCTCCTGCAGGCAGGGTAGTTTTCTTTCCTAAAGGCTCAACCCAGAGAGCAGGGAGATCTGAGAATCAGGATGGATTTTGAGGAAAACTCTTTCTCTATGCTGTTCCATGCCCATCCCAGCTGAGCAGAACTCAAGTTTCCTAGAGGTGAATTTGCCTCCAGCCGCGGGGTAGGGGACAGCAAGGGAGAAGTGTCTAGTAGACTTTTGTCCTCAGAATTTCTTCCAGTGAAGGTTTTTTTCCTTTTTATTGGAGCGTGAGGCCAAGCCAGGTGCCATCCCAGGAGCTGGATCTCACGGAGGCACAGGCTAGAGGTTCCCTACAGGTGCACTGATGTCCAAGGTTGGGACAGGGTGCTGAATGAATTCAAAGCAGTTACTAAGGGCAGGGGGTAGGGAGAGGAGAGAATTGGAGCTCTGATATCCTGAATTAAGATAGCAGAGAGTTCTTTGGAGGCTTCTAGAGAGACAGATGCCGAAGTCGTCAGTGGTTAAATAACATGCTCCTAGTAGGAGGACTGGGGTTATTCAGACAGTTGGAATAACTCAGATATGGTTTAGGACCTAGATCCAGTGACTTCCAGTGGGTTTGTCCTGTTCCTCCTTAGTTCAAAAGGCAGAAATGGTAAGACTGGTAAGACTCACAGTTTTAGATTTTATGAGGGCAGGGGCCTTACCTTATTCATCTTTTTATGTCTTCCCACAGAGGCGTTCCATAAATTATTGTTTGTATTTTCATAGTAAGGTATTATCCTACTTTTCTTCAAAACAATTATAATTAAAAATAGTTTTAATAAAAACCTATCATTTGTATGGGGAATCTTACAGAGTATTACCATGAAATTATATTTTAGTTATAACCCTATCAAAGTACCTTGTTAAACAGACATTTTGTAAAATTGGGTTTGTTCAGGAAAATCTGGAAGTAATGAACATTGTTTCTGTGAGGCTCTCCACCAGGTTCTTGGTCTCATGTGGGTCATCATGTGCCCAAAATATAAGGGCAGGGAGAGGATTTGGGAGGTTATGCTGTTATAGCCCAGGCTGGTCTCTCCAGCAAGTGCTTCTGGTGGGCACCCATGTCTTCTGGCTCCATCTCTCCTGTCTGTAACCACCCCGCTCACTTATTAACTGCTCTCTCAGTGGTTGCACTGTGACCAACTGTTGCATGTCTTCACCTGTCTGCCCTGGAAGCTTGACCCTAGTGCACCTCAAAGCAAGACTGTTCAAATGTGCAGCTAATGGAGGTAAATGTCCTTCCCACCTTCCCACCCTATTTCAGCCCTAAGAAAAAAGGAAACAGAGCCCAGAAGTTCTTCTCTGGAGGACGTTTTGGTGTTGCTTCCAGGGCAAGCAGGTGGATCAGACTTACTGGGTGTGGTGAAACATGGACGAGTAGAGGTCAAATGCCTTAGCATGTATCTTTCACTTTGCACACCAAGTGGGCTCTTGAAAATGAATCACAAATTTTTTGTTTGTTTTGTTTTGTTTAGGGTAGTTAGAATAAAAGAATTCTGGGGACCATAGACTTCTCTAACTTCAGCTCTGAGATGTCAGTCTCTATGTTGCCTTTCCTCTCTGAGAGGCTAGCAGGGGTGTGTGGGAGCCCCTAGGCGCAGCTTGGTGGCTCACTAGCATGTGGGAACTGGGTTCTTCGGCTCTCTTCCCTGTCTGCTGTTCTCTTTTCAGGTGTCTGCATCTCAAGCGATCTTTCCTGTCTCAGTTTTTTTCTCTGATCGATTTTCTTGGTTCATATCCTAGAATCTTACAAAGCACAAGCCTGTTCTTCTCTTAAATCCAAGCTCTTTCCTGAAAAAAATTTTATCACTCACTTTTAATCAAATGTCTGCCGTTATGTGTCTGGGTCCATTTATCTCCATCTCTTCCCCGGCTGCAGGGAGGGGTTTGAGAAAATCTTGCCTCTCTTCTTCCCTTTGTCCTACACAGCACGGTGAGTCTTTACTCTCTTAAGGCTATGTCATAAATCATGCCCCCTGTCTTCCCATTAGGCAACCTCATGTGCCCATTCTGTTTCTCCTTAGTAACCTCTGGGCATTCCTCATGCTCAGAATATTATTCTTGCAGAACAAAGAAGTCTGTTTCCTTCACTACATTCTGGTTTGTGACTGTTTGGCTTTGTTTAGGCCAATGTGTTCTTTTAGGAATATATTTTATTTCTTCTTGACCTAGAAGGAACCATAGGTTGTGCCATTAGAATACAAGATACATTTATAACTTCATGTGACCTGGATTTAGTGCAGGTAATGCTGAGACAATGATGAATGTGCCCTGATAAACACCAGAAAGCCTTGAGAAAACACATTGAAAAATAGGGATGATGCATGATGCACTGAATTTTAATTTGAAGTAAAATGTCTTTTTGGGCTTGGATCCAGCAAACCTGTCTCATGCCCCTACCCTCTGTCACCTGTATCTATGATACAGGGAGCTCCGTGTACATGGTCTTACATAATTTTCAGAGAATTTTATCATGTGAGCATTATGGTGCCCATTTTGTAAATGAGATCAAGAAGGTTCAGAGAGGAAAGAAACACACAAAACTAGAAGTCATCTGACTCTTGGGCATTTTCCACCCACAGCCTTTGATGCATTGCATTTCTTTAAGAACATGCTTTCATTTCTGGCTCAGCCATTTCCCATGTTGGTGACATTAGTAGTGCTAGATTCCTGTAGAACATTCTTTATGGGGTGGACCAAGGAATTCTTCTAGTCAGGGCTCCAGTGGACTGGGGTGATGTTCACTGGGTCATCCTAATCACATACTTTTCCCCCCTCAGGTCCCTACTGAGGGTTGATAGCCTTACATATATTGAGAATCCAAGAGGCAGATACTATGGGGCCTCCTGATTCCATGTCATGTAAAGGAATGAGCACAGGCATTGGGGACAAACCTGAGATGAATATAGCCTCTAATTCCTGCTAGCAGGGTGACCTTTGTCAAGTTCTCGATCCTTTGTAGACTTAGTTTTTCCATCTGAAAAATGGTGGCAATAGCCCATCTATCCCATGACTCGGGTGAGGAATGAACATGATCATGAAAATAGAAGGAGTAGGGAGGGCAGGGCCTGGGGTTAGGTGCCTGACAACCATCACTTCTTTCCCCTGTCTAATGCACTGGGTAAGGGTGACATTCTTTCTGATACTGTATTTGATCAGGAGAAAACGCACACTAGACTGATGCAAGTGAGCTGGAACAGAAATTAATCAGTCTGTATTCGAGGACCAAATGTTGTCGAGAGAGATGTTTTCTGTAGAAGCCGTAAGTACTTGCCAAGGAACTAGAGAAACTGAGAAAATATTGCAGTGTTCAATAACATTCTTGTTTTAAAGAACCTAAACTAATACAAAGAAGGAAAAATATGGTGTTGGCATTAGCACATCGGGGCTTGCTTGGAGGAACACGTATGTCTTGTCGTTCCTTGGCTGTTATCCAGCACCAATATTTTAGTCTAGCTGGAAGAGACTCAGATATTTGGAACAGCTCCGGGTGACAGCATTCACTCCCCTCAGCCACGTGCACAGTGCGGTTGCTCGTGTTCCCCTCCCTTCTGCTCACAGGTGGCGTTGTTCAGTCATGGCACAGTGACTTTAATAGATATTAAAAATGTGGCTGTTTGAGCGTGTCATTCTCGAAACCCCATCGAAACTCCCTGTGGAAGCATATGTGAATGAGTGTGGTCCTGGGCCATTACTTGCTGCAACAGGAACTGTTCCTCTTAATCTGTGACATTGAATAGCCAAAGAGTCTTGTAATCATGTATAATTTGTCTATTAGTTTTGTCTTTTTGCCAAACATAGTTAAAATTGTGTAGTGAAGGAGACTATTTTTATTGTGAATTCCTGATGAAAAAAAAAGGCATTTTTCTTCAGAGTTATTAACTTGGTTTTACAGTTGACCTTTAAAGGAATGTCTATGGCTTCAGATATTCAAGAGCTCAGCAAATATTATCCTCCATATAATTTAAATAGTCATTATAGTTTGGGCTATAAGCACTGAATGTATATCAGAAGATAATGATTTTTTTTTAATTTTTTAAATTTTATTGTAAAGGAAAAAAAATCTTGTTTTATTGGTGCATTGAGTGATGGTTGACCTTTTCTAATTAAATTTCCTCCTCACATTTCAGCTGTAAATAATTCTAGAAGGTCACTGGTTGGCATTAGCAACCCCAGAAATGAATGGTCATGATGTCACATCCTAGAATTGACAAATTAGTTTGTTTGATATCCCATTATCCATTGTATCCATTGTTGTAATAAGGGATGGAAATATTCAAGATGGATTTAAGACTTGAAATTTTCTGAAAACCAAGAAATAAGAGTCTTTAATGGGTTTTCCTGCCCATCCCTTTATCCATACAGATTTTTCATTTTTATGTTTTTTTGTTTTGTTTTATTTTATTTGTTTGTTTATTTTGCATTATGACATAGTGTACTGGACAGCAGTTCTCTGCAGTCTTGTCACCTAGAAATAAAACATAAAACTGTTAGTCCAGTCTACATTTCACTTGGACTTCAAGAAAGGGTGAGAGATCTTGGATAAGTCATTAATTATTTATGGATTGTTTCCTCCTCTGGACTAAATGACCACTTGTTGCTTTCTGATTTTAATTAATTGCAATTTAAATATTCTCTGGTAACCAATATTATGATTCATAAATAATCTGGATCAGTGGGTTGTTTATAATCTCAGATATTTCTCTTATTTTGTAATGCAATAATTATTTATCCATATAATCCACTAATAATTGCTTTGTGCTTATTCCAGATACCGAGTAAGTGGTGTGCAAAGCCAGACCCAAAGTCTTTGCCTTAAATTGAAATGGCAGCTCTGATAAATGCTCTGGTTGAGTGGACAGGGTGCTGAGGGAGATGATTCAGGAGAGGTGATCTGTCTGGGAACTGAGGGAAGACTTCTCCAAGTAGTAATTCCCACGTGGCATCTGAAGAGTGCACAGGCATTAACTGGGTAAAAGGGTAAGGGAAGTTTCTAGGGAGAAGGAATAGCATCGGGGGATAGACAGAAGGCAAGTGTAACTCGGGCAAAACACAGCAGGTGTGATGGTAGAAGAGGTTAGAGTAGTCACAGAGTAGGTGGCAGACCACTGAGGTTTTTAGGGAAAGGTGACAATGTTATTTATCATCCAAACTGGGACATCTCTGAATGTGAAAGGGCACTACTGATATGACACTGGAAGAATGGATGTAAGCCAATATGTAGGATGGAAAACTGTACTTAAAAGCCATTTTAAGAAGTTTTGGTTTTTATTTTAAGTACAACCAGAATCCATTGAAGAGTTTTAAGCCAGGAGACTAAAATGTTCAGATTTGGCTTTTAAGAATCATTCTGACCCCTGTGTTCTTGCAGCATTACCTACAGTAGCCAAGATATGGAAGCAACCCCAGTGTCCATCAGTGGAGGATGAATGGATAAAGAAGATGTCACACACACAAACACAAAACACACACACACACACACACACATACACACACTGGAATACCACCCAGCCATAAAATAGAATGAAGTCTTATCATTTGTGATAATATGGATAGAATTTGAGGGTATTATACTAAATAAAATAAGCCAGACAGAAAAAGACAAATACTGCATTTTCACTTATAAGTGAGATCTTAAGAAAAGAAAGGAAGAAAGAAAAGAAGAAAGAAAGAAAAAGAAAAATGAAATGAAACCCAGGCTGGATAGATCCAGAGAACAAATTGATGATTGATGGAAGGGAGGGATAGGAGTGGGCAAAATGGATAAAAGGGATCAAGGGGTATAGACTTCCAGGTACAAAATAAATAAGTCATGGAGATGCAAGTACAGCATGGGGAATACAGTCAATAATATTGTATTAACTTTGTATGGTGACAGATGGTAGCTAGACTTACTGACTTACTGTGATCAGTGTAGTATATGCAAATGTCAAATCACTGTGCTGCACACCTGAAACTCATGAAATTGTGTCAATTTTTATTCAATGAGAATAAATATAAAAATAAAAATCACTCTGTTGCAATGTGAAGAAAAGACTAAAGGATGCCCCATAGTGGAAGTGAGTAGACCTGTTACATGTCTGTTACAAGGTTTAGGGGAGTTAGAACTTAGCAGAGGTGAGAAGTGAGCAGATATGAGAGAAGTTAAAGTGAACATCATCAGGGATGGAGAACTGATTGCACAGAGGGCCCTAAGTTGTTTCCACCTGTTTATATCCACACCCTTTGGTATTATCCTCCCCACCAAACTCAGGGTTTAGCTAGGTAATTTGCTTTTGCCAATGGACTAGTAGCAAGTGTATCATAAGCAGAGCCTTGAAAAACATGCATGCATTGCTCTTAGGCTCTTGATGCTTCTGGACTCTTGCAACCAATCTGGGCTAGCTGATAGGAGGATGAGAGAACATGTGGAAAGAGTCTGGGCATCCCAGCAGAGGCCATCATAAATCTGGAAACCAAGCCAGCACCAGCCAAGCAAACAGCTGATGGCAAATGTGGAAAGCAGGCAAGCCTGGCTCAGACCAGGAGAACCACTCAGCTGAGCCCTGCCTGAAAGGCCACCTGCTGAGTCATGGACTGAGATAAACAATTGTTTGTTTGGCATGGTTTGTTACATAGCAGTAGATACAGAAGCTGTTCATTGACAGGAGACCATGAAAGAGAGACGGTTTAATTAAGATGTGCTGACTTTGAGGAAGTGACATCAAACAGGAGTGTGTTGTATAAGGAGGGAAGCTTAGCTATTATTACCAAAGTAGTGATGGAGGATAAAACTAGTTATAAAACAAAATTTTGTGCATTTTACTACTGTATGTTCAATACAACAATACTGAATGATCTATTTTTGTTTCCTCAAGAGGGGAGTTGAGTGTTGAGGACTAACAAATATTAAATGTCTCTTGGCTCTCTTACCTCCTGGTACATGGGGTTGAAAGATAGTAATTTCAATGACATTAGAGACGTTATAGAATAAGCCCATTCTCTGGCTGGAAGTGGGGCCTTGTTGCCTGGCAACTGTGGCTCTGGGCATATTAGTAAAGAAAAAAGTGTGCTGCTTGAAGCCCTCTTTCTGTGTTCCTCTCAGGGCTTCGGTGCTTGACACTCAGATACTCTCATCACTTCTCCTCCAAGTCCTTTGCTTGGGAAAGGACCTTACAAGCTTAGTTCATACTATGATGCGAATGACTGATAAGTGTAAGGTCTTTTGTCCTACGTAGAACACTAAATATTTTGTAGTACTTTTTAAAAGCTGAGGTATAATCGATATAGAATATTACATTAGTTTTATATATGTAATGATAATTCAATATTTGCATATAATGCAAAATAAATCTAGTTGACATCTGTCACTACACATAATCACAGAATTTTGTGTGTGTGATGAAAACTTTTAACTTATAATGTTTTAGCAACGTTCAAATATGCAGTTATGGTCACCATGCTATACATTGCATCCCCATGATTTTATTTTATAACTAGAAATCTGTGCCTTTTGACAACCTTTACCCACTTCACCTATCCCCTTCCCACCCACCTCTGGAAACCACCTATCTGTTCTGTGTATCTAAAACCATGTTTTTGATCTTTTTTTGTTTGTTTGTTTTTGTTTTGTTTTATTTTGTTTAGATTCCACAAGTAAGTGTGAGATCATATGGTGTTTGTCCTTCTCTACTTATATAATGTCTTCAAAGTCCATCATTGTCATAAGTACAAAATTTATTTTTTTTTTATAAAAGATTTGTTTATTTTAGAGAGAGAGAATGTGAGTGAGCACAGGTGGGAGGGATAAAGGGAGAGGGAGAGAGAGTCTGAAGCAGACTCCCTGCTAAGTGAGGAGCACAACTCAGGCCTTGATCTCATGACCCTGAGATCACAACATGAGCTGAAACCAAGGGTCAGATGCTCAACTGGCCATGGCTGAGTAATATTCCTCCCTCTGTGTGTCTATGTCATATGCCACTAAATCGTAAGCAAGAAGAAATCTCTCTGTGTTCTGAAAAATGCAATTATAAGAGTATGGGGAAGATGTTTTAATATGCAACTTAGTTGGACTACTACTTTGCAATTTGCTTTTATATATTGAAAATAGAACCCCATGGTCACAGAACCATAAACTTTTAGCTGTTTTAAAATCTAGAATAACCACACTCCAGTGGACTTATATTTTATCCTCACAAAAACCTGTTTCCCCTCTTATAGATCTTTTTATGATTTAATAATACCAAACTTCTTCCATTTCCTCAGGCTGAAAACTATTGAATTGTATTTGGCCCCACTCACCTGCCACATCCTAATCTTGGGATTCTGCCCAGTCTAATGCTCTTCACCTCATCTCTGTCCCTTCCTGCTCTTTCAGAAGGAGATCAAACCTTCATCAGCTCCCACTTGGCTTGATGTCTCTTGCCTCCTCACCCTTGTTCTAAATCTCTCTTGTCTTCTAGCCAGCCTAAAAATTTCACCAGGATTGCCTTTCTTATGTCTAGATCTGATCTTGTCATCCTCTTTGTACAGCTTCAATGATGCACTTTCTTGTAGGATAAAGCCTAAACTTGATAACAGAACATCCATGACCCCTTCTGAGGGCTGCCAAACTAGGTCTTGACTCACCTATTATTTTTGCTTGAAATCAAATAGGAATTGCAGGATACTAAGGGCAAAAACTGGCTGAAGAATTTCATTCACCCTCACTTCCAGCCAAATATGCTGTCCATAGTTCTATGCCTCTGTCTGAAGATGCAATTCTAGAGCTATACAAGGGACCTATACCCAGGGTAAGTATAGCTCGGTCATTCAATTGGAGGGATACTTGTGAGTTATTGCTAAGCAGTTCTAGGCAATTATACCACAGAGGGGTGCTGAAGTGACAAAGGGATCAGACCCCATGTATTCTTTTATTTAGGATAGTAATGGCAGGCCCCTGAATACATCTTATCACTTTTATTTTGCCTCATTTGGGACACTGATGAGCAGTGTGTCCTTGTATTTTATAGAAACATAAAAGAAATCAAGCATCATGACTAAACCGGCTGGGGGCATATAGATGGGTCATGCCCCATGGCCTCTCTTCTATTTCCTCACCCCAATACCCAGCTCCCACCCTGAGCAGGGCTGTCTTCTATCTCTGCTGCCTGGAGACCCAGAGTTCTGCATAAAAAAAAACCTAAGACAGTAGACACAGTCTGTGAATCCCTTTGGCTTCCCTTCATAAAGAGATATCTAACATGCATTGCCACGGAAACTTCAGTCCCAGGTATGGGATTTTCTCCAAAGAGCCTCTTAATGGGCTTTCTTTAGCCCATCCTGGTCCTTCTGGACTCAGCTCCTGGCATTTACCCAGATGGACCCTAGGATCATGTCAAATCAGATCTTCTTCATTTACCACAGGCTTGGATTTACCACTAGCTGTGTTTTATTAAGGCTGTTCACCCTCTCAGAGTGAATGCCTGTTCTCCCCCTTTCATGTCTTGAGAAGCCCACCCTCATTCACGATACAGCTCACATACACCTGTACCATGAAGACTACCATGACTTTTGACCCTTCCTTGGCATTCTGTTTTGTAATATATGTATGTGTGTGTTTCCTGTATACCAAGGGCTCCCCTCTCTCCATAATAAGGCCCAGAGGGTAGGGATTATATTAGTCCTTTTCCATAGGAGGTGCTTATTAGCACATATGGGGTGAGTGAATCTATGAATGAGAGAGAGTGGCCCTTGGGTTTCAGCCAGACATCTGTCAGTGCAGAATGTCATTACTTTTAAAGTGGACTTTTGGTTCTTAGGAAATGCTTTTCGGGTGACCTCAGATCAGCTGCCTGGGGCTCTTGCCTGACATTCTGGGACCATTAGGAAATAGGAAGGAAGATCCCTGCTCAGCTGTCATCTTGGGTTACTGCTTTCAGGTGTTAACCGAAATGACCCAATTAAGCAAGTGTTTTAAAGCCCCAAATGCTTGTTGAGTAGAGAAAAATCTCAATTATTCAAAGGCTCCTTTCAAAGAAGTCTACATTTTGCAGACTCAGAGCCCATGTTACCTTTTGTCAAGCGGAACTATTTTATTATTTCCCTTTCTGATTATAAAATGATATACAATGATTATTATTTTCTATATTGTTTTATTTATTTATTTATTTTCATTGGAAATGCAAATCATATTCTTCTTTTTAATTTAAATTCGCTTAGCCAACATATAGAACATCATTAGTTTCAGATGTAGAGTTCAATAGTTTATCAGTTACATATAACACCCAGTGTTCATCACATCATGTGCTCTCCTTAATGCCCATCACCAAATTACCCCAACCCCCAACCAACTCCCTCCTTTAAACCTCAGTGTTTCCTAGTGTTGAGAATCTTTCATGGTTTTTCTCCTCTATGATGACTTCCCATTCAGTTTTCCCCTATGGTCCTCTGCTCTGTTTCTCATGTTCCACCTATGAATGAAACCATATGATAATTGTCTTTCTCTGATTGACTTATTTCACTCAGCATAATACCCTCTAGTAACAGCCACATCAATGTAAATGGTAAGTATTCATCCTTTCTAATGGTTGAGTAATATTCCATTTTGTGTATGTGTGTGTGTGTGTGTGATATATATATATGTATATATATATATACATATATATATCACATCTTCTTTATCCATTCATCTATTCTGTTGATGGACATCTCAGCTCTTTGCACAGTTTGGCTATTGTGGACACTGATGCTATGAACATTGGGGTGCAGGTGCCCGTTTGGATCACTGCATTTGTATCTTTGGAGTAAATACCTACTAGTGTAATTGCTGGGTCATAGGGTAGCTGTCTTTTTAACTTGTTGAAAACCTCCATACTATTTTCCAGAGCAGCTAGCTGTAACAGCTTTCATCTCCATTAGCAGTGTAGGAGCGATCCTCTTTCTCTGCATTCTGGCCAACATTTGTTGTTTCCTGTCTTGTTAATTTTAGCCATTCTGACAGGTGTGAGGTGGTATCTCATTGCAGTTTTGGTTTATATTTTCCTGATGCTGAGTGATGTTGAATATTTTTTCATGTGTCTGTTGGCTTTTATATGTCTTCATTGGAGAAGCGTCTGTTCATGTCTTCTGCCCATTTCTTGACTGGAGTGTTTGTGTTTTTGAGTGTTGAGTTTATGAAAATCCCATTCTTGAGAGCTGTCATTAATAATATGGTACAGATCCTTTCTGGTTTCTTTACTTGGATATAACTGCATGCATATGTATATATATGTATATATACATATATATACACATAATTTTGATATTTATGTTTGTATAGTTACATATGTATAATACATACATAACATTTATACATATATAAATTATATGTATATATTTTATATACTAACTATATATTGGCAGAAATATTTCTGCCAAAATATATATGTATATATGTATATATGTATATATGTAGGTAGTATATATAAAATGGGGTCACACTTAGTAATGTTGTGCCTAATAAAACAGTTCAGTCAAATTCTTATTCAAACACTTAACAGATACATCTTGTCATTTTCAATGGTTTATCTTTTTAATATCAAATTGAATGAATATTCTGTAATTTATTCCTTCAGTCTCTTATTAATGGTTATGCATGTTATATCAACTTTTTAATTATATTTTTGTGCACTTGTACAAGTATTTATTTTGATTAAAGTCCTACTGATGGCATTGCTATGTTAAAGTGTATGCACATTTTATAGCCTTTTGATACATAGTCATGTTGCCCACTGAAAAGATTGGACTGATTGTATTCCCACTATCAGTGTATGAAATTGTCCATTTTACATCATCCTCATAAATACTAGATATTATTGATCTTCTAATCTTTGTGAATTTTTTAGGTAAAAATAAGATTTCATTATTTGATACAGCTTTGATTACTGGCAAGGCTGATTATCATGTCCTGTGTACATTCATCTTTCCTAAATATTCATTATCTTTTCCAAATTCTATATTATGTCATTTTTCCTTAATTACTGACTTGTACTTTTGTTTTTTGTTTCTCTCCCCATCCCACACCATTTGGGTAATTGTCTTCTAACTTTTAGGGATGTGTGTGTGTGTGTGTGTGTGTGTGTGTGTATGTGAGTGTGTATTTGTCAGAGGCCAGTACTGTTCAGATGAGGTTTTGCTGAAAGAGATGAAACCAAAATCAGCTGAGACGAATTCTGCCAGAATGTATGAAGTAGTTTAGAAAGAGGAAATGGAAATGTAGGGGAGCACTTTTGCATCTGAGGTCCCTGCGAGTCAGCTAGCATGTTTCTGCTCCTGCTCCTCATTCCTTGAACATTTGCCCTGGTCTGTTCATCGTATTTGCACAGGAGCTATAGTTTTTAACCAGGGAATCCATGAACTTCCATGGGATTTGTTGGTAGAATTCTAGAGATCTGCAAAGTTAGATGGGAAAAAATTGTATCTCTATGTGCACTGACGTCTTGAAATTTAGTATTTCTTTCTACTATAAATGTGAGCAACCAGCTGTAGTAATATTTAGCAATTCCTGACAGCTAACACCAATAAAAGCCACCACTGTTCTAAAATCATGTGCTATTGGAAAGATCTTGTATTATCATTTGTGCTCATCACTGTTATGAAATGAAGCTAATCTTGTTATTTTATTAAAAAATGTTACTCTTTTGAGTAAGATTAACAAAAAAATTAAATATTTTAATAGTTGCATTTCACTATAATTGGTTTATTTTATAATCCTGTATGTTTTGTTTTGTGTATTTAAAAATAATTATTTTGAGAAGGGGTCTCTAGGCTCCATCAGACTACCAAAGACATCCAACGCATGTATAGGTTAGGAATCTTTGAATTGGAGAAAGTGGTAGAGTTACTAGATGATTCTAACTTATTTCTTGATGAGAAGTTAGTGTTCCTTCCTTTGCCCTGACTCCTCCTTTCCCAGCATCCTTTTACCTTCTCTGGAAGACCTCTTGTGGGCCCCTGGAAGCTTTTCAAATGTTTCTATCAAATATATTAGCATCTATCTATATTCCACATTAAATACATTTTTATTATAAAAATTTGAAAGAATTATAGTAATTTTACTTTTTAAATTACTTGATTATAAGAAACTAATTTAATTTACAACTGACTGTGATTTCTTGACAACCATTGTGCTTACTCAGGGGTTCTTGCAAAGTAGGAAAATCTGACAAACAAATTGTTTTCTAAATGTAATGAAATTTTTATGAGCACTAAATTTAACAATTAATGAAGTTGACATAATGATACATTTTATGTACGTTTAATTAAACATTTAGTAATAGCAATTTTTTAGTTTTTCTTTTTCTATTTTGGAACCGATTTTTTAGTTTGTTTTGTGGACAGTGGAAAGCACCTAGGCCCTGAGGCCTTGCTTGTCCTCCCAATGGGGCAGTGCTTCCAGAAACAGCCTTTGCATGAAACACATCCTTCACCTCCTTCACTTGACTGAAATCTCCTTCTCCACGTAGAGGGCTCTTTCCAGCCACCATCCAAAGGAGCAGATGCTGCTGGCTCCCCCTTCCATGGGGCCTACAAACAGTTCAGCCCACTCCTAGCTCCCCACGCCTTCCATTTACCCTGCGAAGCCCTCTCCTCCTTCCAGGATTGTTCCAGCCACACACAGCAGCCTCTAGCTCTGCTTAAACCAATGTGGATGGTCCTATCTCATGTGCCCTTTGAATGGTGAATCTACAGTCTCCCTGCTGCTGTCCAGCCACCGCCTTGATGGACTGTCACAACTTTGTGGACAAGCCATCCTGCCCCCCCCAACTCCAAGCTTTGAAGCAGGGTTTCAGCTTTGTTCTAGGTATATCTCCAGCCCCCCAACAATACATTATTATCTCTCAAAGAGAGATTTGCTACCTGAGAATGAATGGATGATCTTTGTCTTCCATTCCAGCTCATTGCCCCCATTGCCTTCATCATTACCCAGCACTGAACCTCTTAAGAAGTGTTAAAAAGGCAACATAGAAACTTCTGGTCACAACTTCCTGTTCCTCTGGCTCTCCAATTCTTACATGCGAAGTTACCTTCCCTTTACCACACTGGGATCTCCAACCCTTTCACTCTTTTCCTTTTCAGCTCATCCAGCACTTACCTGTTGGTTTTGCTTCTTTCAGTGCTCTCCCAGACCAGTCTTTTGCCAGCTCCTTCAGTGTCCTAGCAGTAGTGACAATGGTAGCCATATTAGTGACTCGCTTTACTGAGTACAGCCAGGTCAGTAGACCCTTAACTGCAAGTTTTAGAGGTGTTCTTTCTTGCGACTCTTTGAAGTGGGTACTGTTATTATGTCCATTAAAAAAACTAAGTTGAGGGACGCCTGGGTGGCTCAGTTGGTTAAGCAGCTGCCTTCGGCTCAGGTCATGATCCCAGCGTCCTGGGATTGAGTCCCATATCGGGCTCCTTGCTCGTCAGGGAGCCTGCTTCTCCCTCTGCCTCTGCCTGCCACTCTGCCTGTGCTCGTTTGCTCTCTCTCCCTCTCTCTCTGACAAATAAATAAATAAAATCTTTAAAAAAAAAACTAAGTTGAGGATAAAATAGATGAAGTCACTTGCTTAATATCAAATAATTTAAAAGTTACAGAGCTGATATTTGTCATTTTTTACTCTCTCTCTCTCTCTCTCTATATATATATATGTATATATACACACACAGAGATTTCTAGATAAATCTCTATATATCTATATCTGTGTTTATAGGTATATCTGTATGCCTGTAGATACATGGATATTAAATCAGATCTCCTCTCCACTTTCTTACCTTGAGTACATTTACACTGGCTTCTCATCTCATTTACCTCCCACCCACAGGGACAAGAAGTACCGTGGGAATGTTGGCCAAGGTTACCAATGATCTGTTAATGACCAGTACCAGTGGGACTTTTTAGTCCTTTGCTCACCTGATTTGAGCATACAACAGCAATGACTTCTAATGTTATTAAAACAAATAAACTTGTTGTCAGATTCTGTGATTTTTCTTTCATCTGCTGATTCTCTGCCTTTTTTTTTTCATTCCCCTTTGATGACTTGCCTTTCATTAAGTTGTTAAATTCTGATATGCTTAGAGATACCACCCTTGGCTCCCAAACCTTCCATCCTACAATCCATCAATTGCACTACTAGGTATTTATGCAAAGAACACAAAATACTAATTCAAAGGGATACATGTGCCCTCTTGTTTATAGAAGCATTATCCACAATAGCCAAATTATACAAACAGCTCAAATGTACGTTAACGATGAATGGAAAAAGAACATGTATATATATATATATAATGGAATATTACTCAGCCATAAAAAAGAATGAAATTCTGTCCTTTGCAATGACATGGATGGAGCTAGAGAGTATTATGCTAAGGGAAATAAATCAGGCAAAGAAATACAAATACCATATGATTTCACTCATAAGTGGAATTTAAGAAACAGAACAAATGAGCAAACTTGGGGGGAAAAAAGAGAGAGGCAAACCAAGAAACAGACTCTTAACTATAGAGAACAAACTGATGGTTACCAGAGGGCAGGTGGAGGGAGGATGGGTGAGACAGGAATGGGGATTAAGGAAGTGCATTTGCTGAGATGAGCATCAGGTATCATGTGGAAGTCTTGAATCACCATATTGTACACCTGAAACTAATATTACACTGTATGTTCACTAACTGGAATTTAAATAAAAAAACTTCTAAAAAATCTGGTACTGTCTTACTGTCTAGAAATGGGCTCTTCTAGATGACAATCATTTTTAGATAATTGGTTACTGTGAGCACTAAAAATATTTAACCATATTGATGGGAATCCTTATAAAATATATGGAGCATTATGTTATCCTCTGTAAACAGAAATTATGGAATATAATGTAACTTTCCTGTGTAACTGAGGACATATCTTTTATTACTTTGTTTGACATTTATTTATTATCTCCAAATATGTGCCAAGCACAGTGCTAAGTATTAGGTATTTACTATCTTCAGTATGCACAGATTTATCACCACCATTACTTATCATCATTACTTATTAGTTATTATCATCATGCCTTACTATTATGGCTTCACTTATACAACTTGACTATTTTGCTGGTACATATGATACCTGGAGTTTTGAATAATGATAAGGAAGAGTTTCTGCTTGGAACACCCAACTTCGTGAGCAGTTCAGATTGTCACAGGGGAGCATGTGACACAAGTGGAGTCAGTCATGCCTCAGAGCTGGCCTTTTAGGCATTAGTCATAGGTTTTCTCCCAAGAAAAAGCTGGAAATAGTTTATGTTGTTCAAAACTCAAACTCAACCAGCCCTATAATTATTAGGTCACAAAAGATATTGATTTTATTGTCTTATTTGCAATAAAAATTGATATGGGCCCCCTATGAAACATTTCAGGTATTTTTCATATCCTTGTATATTTATTTAATTCCAAAACCAAAAATATTTGTTGCAGAATTCAAGAAAGGAAATGTTATTGCAAAAATATAATTTCTTTGTTAATATATTTAAAGATATTTCTGTCTTAAATTTTTGACAATTCAGATTTCTTTCAGTAGGGGACTTTCAAGGTTGGCCCCTGGAGTAGCTATCTGTAGCCCTAGGAAGTAGTTCTATTCTGGAAAAGCTGCTGTATAATGTAAAGTGAATCCTACTTCCCCTTTGACTTTTGCTATTAACCTCAACATGCTATTCTATAGAGGGTGAAGAGTAGACTGATGAATATTTTCTCCTGAGAGAGGGCTGCTTGCCAAGGTCTTCCGGAATGTAAGACATGCTACCATGCTAGCTGGTCACTCCTCCTTTTTTTTGTCTCCTCCTTTCTAATTCAGAATCTGGGACATTGGGTACTTAGCAGGAGGCATTTTTTTCTTCATGTGGAAATCATCAAAGTCTACTCTCAACTATTCTAGATTTTGTTTTCTTTAATTTTGCAGAATCTCATGAAATTGGTTGTTGTTCATAGGCAGATGCCAATAATTAATTACACATTTCACATACTGGATCTTAACATGAAACCATATCTCCTCTCAGGAGCCATTTGAAAATGTGGGAAAGTATTTTTGGTTGTTACAAAGTGGTCTACTGGCATTGAAAGGAAGATGGCTAGGGATTCTATGAGTCTTACAATTGTACAAGGCAATGTTTCACAGGTGAGAACAGTCTCATCTAAAATGCCAAAATGTTTCTGCTGAGAAAAAATTAACTTTGATGTTTACTGATTGATTGATTCAGCAAATATTTACTGAACACCTATTGTATGCCAGACACTACTCTAGGCATCGAGGATGCAATGAATGAAGTCTTTTTCCTTGTGAAGTGGAGTGATCTAGCAAGATAATGGGCTGGTGTCTCCTTGGCTTCAAGAGTTTGTTTAGGTGTATTTTATTTTTATTTATTGGACAGACAGAGATCACAAGTAGTCAGAGAGGCAGGCAGAGAGAGAGGAGGAAGCAGGCTCCCCGCTGAGCAGAGAGCCTGATGTGGGGCTCGATCCCAGGACACTGAGATCATGACCTGAGCTGAAGGCAGAGGCTTTAACCCACTGAGCCACCCAGCACTCTAGGTGTATTTTATTTTTATTTTGAATGCAGAGTTGGAAAACATTTGCACAGATGGCCTTAAGTACAAGGGAGATGGGTGGCTGCCTTGAAGGACTTACCACTTTATAAATTCTGTTTCCAGAGTGACTTCAAGTTATTAATTCCAATAGTCTACACCTCTGAGGGACAGTGAGAGAGAAAAATCCATAAGACAGAAACACGAACATTTTTTTTTCCTTAAACCTGCATGTGTCTTTTATGATGATGGTGATGATGATGATGGTGTTTTTTTAGTCACCATACAGTACATCATTAGTTTTTGGTGCAGTGTTCCAGGATTAATTGTTTATGTTTAACACCCAGTGCTCCATGCAATACGTACCCTCCTTAATACCCATCACCTGGCTAACCCATCCCCCCATCCCCCTCCCCTCTAAAACCCTCAGTTTGTTTCTCAGAGTCCATAGTCTCTCATGGTTTATCTCCCCCTTTGATTTCCCCATCTTCATTTTTCCCTTCCTTCTCCTAATGTCCTCCATGCTATTCCTTATGTTTCACAAGTAAGTGAAATCATATCATAATTGACTTTCTCTGCTTGACTTATTTCACTCAGCATTATCTCCTCTAGTCCCCTCCATGTTGATGCAAAAGTTGGGTGTTCATCCTTTCTAATGGCTGAGTAATATTCCATTGTATATATGGAACACATCTTTATCCATTCGTCTGTTGAAAGGCATCTTGGCTTTTTCCACAGTTTGGCTATTGTAGACTTTGCTGCTATGAACATTGGGGTGCATATGGCCCTTGTTTTGACTACATCTGTATCTTTGGGGTAAATACCCAGTAGTGCAATTGCCAGATGATAGGGTACCTCTATTTTTAATTTTTTTTTGAGGAATTTCCACACTGTTTTCCAAAGTGACTGCAGCAACTTGCATTCTCACGAACAGTGTAAGAGGGTTCCTCTTTCTCTACATCCTTTCCAGCATTTGTTGTTTCTTGCCTTGTTAATTCTGGCCTTTTTAACTGGTGTAATATGGTATCTCAATATAGTTTTGGTTTGAATTTCCCTGATGGCTAATGATGATGAACATTTTTTCATGTGTCTGTTAGCCATTTGTATGTCTTCTTTGGAGAAGTGTCTGCTCATGTCTTCTGCCCACTTGATTATCTGTTTTCTGGGTGTTGAGTTTGAGAAGTTCTTTACAGATCTTGGATATTTCATTCTGTGTTTTTAAAAATTATGAGCACCAATAATGTTTTGCAAATTTTATAATTTATGAATTTTATAATTCCTTAAAAATAGTATTTTTACATACTACTCTAAAATATAGAAAAGGATTTTCAATTTAATATCAAACATACTATATGTATAAATTGAAAATCCTTTTCTACATTTTTTTAAAAGATTTTATTTATTTATCTGACAGACAGAGATCACAAGCAGGCAGAGAAGCAGGGAAGCAGGCTCCCTGCTCAGCAGGGCCCCCCCCCCCCGCCCCCCGATGCAGGGCTCCCAGGACCCTGGGATCATGACCTGAGCCGAAGGCAGAGGCCTTAACCCACTGAGCCACCCAGGCGCCCCCCCCGCTTTTCTACATTTTTAGAGTTGTAAAATTCATGTATGTTTTTGTTTACTCATATAAAACATACACATGCATATGTGTATGTTTTTCATTCTTGGATTAGTCAATACCCTTACTGAGGTAATGCTCTCAGATAGTAAAGATTTTAGTAGGCAACAGTTGCTAATAACTTAATCTTCATTTGTGTAGTGGATGCTTTAAGACATCTGAGCTTCAGGTGTGCTTTTGATCATAAATTAAGAATCAGTAATTTGCAAAATATTGGTACTATATGTTGGCTCATTGAACATAATAATAAGAAAAACAAATATATTATTAAGGTGTACCTCATTTAAAACTTTGGAGAAAGCTCTAGGAAGCTATATGTAAGTGAATTTTTCTACTCTAAGAGTAATTTTTTTTATTGGTTTGTATTTTGTTTAGAGAGATGTTTGATCTTGTGCTCTGACTCTACTGCTGATCTTTTATCCTATCTTTGCAGTGCCTGCATCTTTCTTAGGATTTTCCAGCCCAACTCAGCATGTTCTCAACTGAAATCATCATCTTACCCAAATAATTTCCCCTTCCCAACTAGCTTCTGATGGGAGTATTGGCATTCTCCCAGTCACCCAAACTCAAACACTCAATCATACTCAACTCCTATCCTTCATGTATCCAAGCTTAAAACCATAAATCATTGTTCTTGCCTCCAAACACATGCTCTCTGACACAGGAATCCTGACTTTAAATTTCAGATGGGTCCTAGAGAAGTCATTCCTCATGGCACTCTGCAGTCCTGATGAAAGGATGTGCTGTGAATAATATCATCTATACCCTAACGGGAGCGATACTCAGTTTTCTGGATAGCCTTACATGCAACAAAACCTAAGAATAGACAGTGGGTTTTCAGAGCAGTCTGTAGTTCCCCCTTCCCAAAGAATTGATAAGTATCCTTCACTGGCAACTCCAAGAAAATCGTTTCTGAGCTGATCTTCTCTGAGGCTCCCACTGGTCTGACCCCAAAAAGTCTGGTCTGTCCTGGAATGTCCAGTACTTGCTTCAGACCCTCATCCATAACTTGGTCATGGTTTGATCCTGTGCCCCTGTGCTACTGTTGTGCAGCATCTTCTCAAGGCTAGTGATGATGGAGCCACTGAAAAACTCTTTTGGGAGGAAGAGCCTCCTTCTCTTTGAAGCCCCAACTGAAAATTTATACTCCATTTTGGCAGGACTGTGACACGTCTCGTGTAACAAAATTGAACCTCCTCCAGACAACAGCTCATGTGACATTGGCTGTCACTGTGTGGGCTCAGGCCTCTCTAACTTCTCTGCCAAATATGGTGATGTTTTTATCTGATATTGCTGCTCTCTGTTTCCTGTCCCTGTGGAAGATACACAGCATTTCAGAGGCAAACGTTTCTCCCATTAAGTAAGAATTAATCCTTTTCTTTCTCTTCACAGAAAGCTTAGCAGCTTTTGGTTTCTAACAAAATCCATCACACATTCCTTTCCCTGGCATTGATGGCTCTTCTTGATTCAGCTTTAACATACCTTTACAATTCTAACTCCTACTCTTGTTCAAAATCCACATTCAGACAAACAGATCCCTTTGCCATGCCCCACGCATGCCTTAGAGCTTCCTGTTCCTGTTCTCATTTTTGCCCACTCCTTTCTGCATGTCTAGGTTGTTAATCTTTTCTACTTGCAGTCACTAACAATTAAAATCCTGCTATCTTTGAGTCTTTACCATCTTTATAAAGCCTTCCTTGAACTTCCTACTCGAAGTTGTGCCTCTGGTATTTTAATGTGAACATATTGTTTGTACCTGTCACCTCCTGGATATACCTAATTGTTAGTATCTGCCTACAGGGGTGTCAACTCCTACAGGGCAAGGATCATGTCTTCCTCATAGCATGTTCCTCAGGGGAAGGTTGAATGAATGAATGATGATTACTGATTAAATAGAAAATCCTTTATTGAAGCAAATAACTTCTTGCTAATTTAGACATTTTCTAAGGTTGCCTTTCATAACTAATATCTCTTAAAACAAAGCCCACCTATAATAGTTATCTGGAATCCATGGATATGTCATTTTTTTTTTAAGATTTTATTTATTTATTTGTTAGAGAGAGAGAGTGAGCACAGGCAGACAGGGTGGCAGGCAGAGGCATAGGGAGAAGCAGGCTCCCTGCCAAGCACGGAGCCCGATGTGGGACTCGATCCCAGGATGCTGGGATCATAACCTGAGCCGAAGGCAGCTGCTTAACCAACTGAGCTACCCAGGCATCCCTGGATATGTCATTCTTAATGATATCCAAAAGCAGTGCCTAAGCCTTCACAGAGAGTAGCAATTCTTTTTTTGCCTGCCCCTGGAGTTGCCTTGACACAACTTGTAATGGACTATGACTGCCCAACAAACCCCAAATCTTCTGCATTTCAGCAACTTGCTAACAGGCACCTGAACAACTACAGTTAATTCGATAGAATATACAGGATTCACTTTGAAGTGTATGATATTATTAATACAGCTTCTGTGAATTAACATTATGACTAGGCATGCATTGCAAATTAGATTCAGTTACCATCTTTCTGGAAAAGACTTTTTAAAATGTAGAACATAATGGAGTTTCAAGGCATTTTGGAATTGAAATATACAAGTTTCTGATTATTGCCAAGAGAGTATCAGACCTTATGGAGGTCCAAGAATGGAGTCTATTTTGCCCACTGAACCCCTGTAATAGCTTTCTCTCTGCAAAGGAGTATTCAGGCTCTTATAAAAGAATGTCAATTTACTTAAACTGCATTAAGTTTGTTTGTTTGTTTTTTTGTCTTAATAATATAGGAGGTCATGCTCAGCTTGTGGTTTCTGGGTGTCCCTGATTCCCAATTTCTGCATTCCTTTCTTTCCCACAGCTGGGGCAACTGAGGCATGAAGTCCTCAGACCATTTTTGGGGAAAGGATGATGAAGATCTGTCCCATGACTCTTAAAATAAGTATCAGTCATGCCTGCTTTAAGATTATCCTGACCTCATGGACCACTGCATACTTTAGATAGCTGTTAAATTGTCCTTCCTCCTTTACTTGAGTCCCTGCCATTCTGTGGCAGCGGCCCATTCCTGTCAGTGCCCATGCTTCCCGGGCATAAAAGTCCTGAACACAAATGCAGCCCAATGGATTGAGGTTTGCTTCTAATGACCAGCTGTCCTAACATCAGGTGCCTAGTTTTTTGCTCAGGCTTCTTGGGGCTGCAACCCCAGGCTCCTCACTGTGTGCTCTCCAGCTCTTTAAAGTCAACTGTATGCCTAAGCCTGCTCTCCTTTACATATTGAGACTTCTGTCCTCCTAGTACCTGCTACTGACTCTGACCTTCCTTCTTCAGGTACTTTTCTCAGGACCCTTTGTCTCTGAGCCAGATCCTTCTTTCAAGGGGAGCTATTTCCCTGGAACTTCCCTAGATCCTTATGAGACTCTTTGCCAGGCCTACACCAGTCAGATCCACCATGTACATACCTAGGTCTGAACTGTTTCATGGAATACATGTTGAGAACAAATTTTAAAATTCAAATACACAGAAATACACACTGTGTACAAATCAAGTATCTTAGACAATAAAGAATGAAGTATTGTGAATATGTTAGGTTAGGCAATTCAAAAATGATCACCATATGGTCACATATTTGTGCAAATATGTAAAAAAAGTCTATTTTTATATGATGCAATAGATATCTCATCTTTTGAAATGAGGGATATATTTATATCAACTCATCTTTAATCACAGTTTTACTTTTATGTATTTTTATTGAGATTTTTAAAAATATTATCATTAGTAAAAATAAAACAGAGAATGCTGGTCTGTTTTACTTTTTAGCATTATTCAAACAGAAAAGACTACTGTGTTTTCTCAATATATTTTTAGGGTCACAACCCCTTAATTGTGGGAAAGATTTTGTTCTGAAAATATTCATGAATTCATGAATAAGTATTTCCATTCATAGTTAACTGTGATAAATATTTGATTTACATTTCTATTATTATGAACATCTTTTTTCTTTAAGTTAAAGCAAATATATTTAGATCTATGAAATTCAAGTTGAGTCTTCTGTGTATGGTTATTCAAATATATTACTGTTTGTACCTTGTCAATCGTGTTCTAATCAGGAACAATTTATTTTTAAAATATTGAGACTTCAGGAAAAAATGTATGAAGAAAAGCACTAATTCATTAGCTGAAAGTTCTTTGTTGCTTTGGGTATTGATTGATTATTTAGTATATGGTTAGAAATTGTGGGTAATTAACTGCAGTATGAGTTTACTTTGTTACTTAACATAGTTGACTAGTAAATGTTTGCAAACCTGATAGTTTCTATTTATTTATTTATTTAGAGAGTATATGAATGGTGGGGGAGAAACAGAGGGGAAGGGACAGAGAGAATCTTAAGCAGGTTCCACATTCAGCATGGAGGCTTACTCAGGGCTCAGTCTCACTACCCTGAGATCATGACCTGAGCTGAAATCAAGAGTCAGATGCTCAACTGACTGAGCCACCCAGGTACCCCAAATGATAGTTTTTGAGGCTATATTTCAAAAGTTACTATATACATAATGCAAGAACTTCAAGCAACTTTCACCTCTTCTAGCCTAAAGGCCAAAAGCAATCCATAGATCTCCCATTTGAATGCTAGATATGACAGAGGTAATTAACTGTCCTCCAAGATTTATGTTCCAACTTTCAGAGGACAGAATCATCACTGACAAGGGTCTGCCCAGTGAAGACATTACTACCCAGACTTTGTTACATTTATATGGGTTATAATACTAGCTCTCACCAGTGAAATATGAACAGAAGTGATGCACATCATTTTCAGGAAAAATTATTTAAAAAAGAAAGTGTGCAGCTGCTAATAGATTTAACACATTTGTAGTATTGTCATACAGTAGAATACTGTTCACCAGTATGAAGGAAAGAACTACTGATTTATGCAACATGAGTGAGTTTCAGAGTACTGTGTTGAGCAGAAATACAAACAAATGCATATTGTGTAATTCTACTTATATGAAGCCCAAGAAAAGACAAAACTAAACTATGGTGATAGTTATCAGAAAGTAGCTGCCTGGGAGAGGATGATGGATTGATCAGACAGGGGAATTTTCTGGGAAGGGAAATGACTGACATCTTGTTTTGGATGGTGATTATTACAGAGATGTAACAATTGTTAAAACTCATGGAACTGAACACTTATGATCTGATCATTTGTGTGTGTAAATTAGATGTCAGTAAAAAGGAGATATGCTCTCTATCCTCTTTCTTGACCCAAACTTTAGCTTAGCAGTCTTCAGGCAGAAGCAATTTTATCCCCCAGGGGACTCTTGACAGTATTTTTTATTGTCATGCTTATGGCCTATGACACTTCTAAACACCATCCTATACACAGGACAGCCCTCCAGAACAGAGCATTGCCCTAACATGCCAATAGCATCAAAGTTGAGAAAATCTGCTTTAGCTGAATGCAGATAGCTCTGAGCCCCTAGAGTGGGAAGCATCCACAAGATGGAAAACTAGTGGTCTGAAACCCCAGCATTGAATGTTATATGAGCAAGAACAATTTTTTTGTATTTAATGTTAAGGTATTGAAATATTAGGGTTTGTTTGTTCCAGTAGGTAATATTACTTTAACTAATAGATCATATTTAAAATGTTGATACTAAGAATACTGTTTATTGCAATGTCCTCTTTATGAGGACACATGAATGAAATTTATCTGAAGTCTTAATGTCAAGAAAATCTCTTCTGTCACTAAACCATTATTGTGATTTTATCTAATGGATTTTGTCAGTCTTATAACTTGTTTCCCTTCTTATTTCAAATTATGGAGAGCTCAGTACTTAATTTTTAGGTGATTTCTGCAACTCTCCTCTTGGAGAACATGCGATTTGCATTTCTGTATGCTCTCCTTACCTCTGTCGTTAATGTTTTCCTTCCCTTATTATCTGCCAGCACCAATTCCCATGACTACTTATTTTCCCTTTTGGTATTTAGGTTTTTTTAAGGTTAGCTCATATCCTTTGTGTAAAAATGCAGCTTATAAATATAAAAACATATAAATAAAATATTTATTCAAATACCCACTGTTCCTTTATTCACGGTTTTGAATTAATAATGGTTTTTGTACTCCAGACCTGGAAGAGATTTTCATCTTGTTTTAACCTTTTCAGGTCCAGAGAGAGAAAATGATGTACTCAAGTTCATGGTGATACCTCATGGAACTATTTTTATCTTTAAAATACAAAATATTCTCTACTGTGTTTAATGAAGTACTGTACTTTATACCTGGTGAGCACCTTGCTCATCACTAATTGGACATACTCTGTGAGTTATGCATCCAGGGGTGAAAAGGGATTCATACCAATCTACAGCTGACATTGTTTTCTACTCAACATTAATGTTCCCTTTCCTTTTTCCTCCTGGCAGAGCCCTCCATGTGTTTCACATGAGGGTACTTCTTAGCTAAGCCATAAGCCCCAGGAGAGAGAGAGATCCATCCCAGTTCCAAGGGCTCAATCTTGATTGGAATAAGCAGTGGCCCTTGTGTCCTTGCCAGTCATCAGTTGAATATGGACTTGAGAAGATTGTTCTGCTGCTGGACATAGCTGTGTCAGCATGAGATGACTGGAACTCTAACCACCCCCTTAGGGCCTTAAGAAGAGGTAGCCTAAAGCACAAATCAGACAGACTAAGCATGGCAAGGTGGGAGGATCAAAATAACCTGGGTACTTGTTGAGTCGATAAGCCACTAACAAAAGTAACCCGGGGGCTGAATTACTGTTTGACTTATTACATGAGAAAAAAAAAAAATCCTTAGAATAAAAAATTCCTTGATTAACAGTTTTCTTTTATTTGCAGTTAAAGGTATCCTTCCAAAATATCTTTTTCTACATTTCTGATGCACTAAGGTGGCCTTAATATTTATAAAAGATTCCTACTGCAGGTCAGTGTGAAATCTGGGAAATGGACTAAAGAATGGAAGGCTTCATCTTAATTAGAACATGCTCTAAGAAGCTGAACTTACTAGCCCAAGTGCCTTAGACAGGGTTAGAAAACTGCTTCTATAAAGGGCCAAGAGGTAAGTGTTTGAAGCCATTTGACTTCCATTGCAACTACTCTGCCATTGCTGTTGTAGCAAAAAAGCATCCATAGACAACACGTAAGCAAATGAGTGTAGCCATGCTCCAATAAAACTTTTTTTAAAAAAGCAGGCAGTGGGCCAGTTTTGGGCTGGCCATAATCTGTGGATCTCTGACCTAAAGTACATTCTCCAGGGATGCTCAGGGCTGATGGGGCCCTGAGCAGCTAATTATGAGACCACCAGCCTGACTCCCGTCTTCTCTCTGTTCACATACACTGTGTGTCCTCTGGGAAACAACAATTTTCAGTAAGGTGGTAGAGAGGCCAAAAGTCAAGAGAGAGAAAATTGAGAAATAAGAGAATCATGTAATTGACAGCCTACTTAATCAGTTACTGAATAATTGATGGTTGGCTACATTTTTTGAAACCATTTATCTAGAAAAGCCCATATACTTGATGGCACTGAATGAATGAGAAAAGATGCATCTGGAGCAGGTTTGCTCCAGTTCATGTGGTTTAACACACAACCTCTTTGACCAAATAAAGGCAACAGATTAGCCTTCAGAGTTTGCACAAGGACAGGGGCATTTGGGTAGTTTGTAAGGATGTTGTTTTAATTATAGAAATAGGAAAGATTTTATTTCTTAAAGTGTTCATTTGTCTCATTTAGCCAGTGGACTATTTAAATATGCTTACAGATGTCTGTAATAATGTCAAAAACAACATGGCAGTAGTGAAAATCAGATCGAAGCTTGATCTAGGAAAGTACTATGGATGGGTATCTGTTGAGAAAAAAAGAGGAAAAGGAGAATGGGAATTAGAGTATCCCAGCTTAGATGGTATAAAGATAAATGTCAAAATTATATGATTATATAATTATTCAGAAGAATGTTTATTGATTTTATAAAGTCCCTCTCTTATCTCTCATTCTCCCTGGTTCTTCAAATGCAATGCTGTCCCTGACAAAAGGTAGAAATGAAATCATGATTCTAAAGGAGTTCCTCAATGTACATAGCCCCAGAATGAGAGCCCCAAAAGGATGGTTGGATAGGTCCTACCCTATGATGGCAGCTCAGGATCGGCAAGGTCTGTGTATCTCAGAGTAAGCATTGTGCTTTCAAGCAATGTCTCCTTGTGCCACATTTAGAACAGTCTATATTGTGTCACAGTAATGCATGCTACCATGAGATATTTGTATCCAGCACCCTCATGGATTCTGATTGACACAAACACACACAAGAAGAAAACAGAACGTAAGAGGCTTCCCTGTGAAAAGCACCTCAGGAAGGATGTTCCATTAGCTTTGTTTCTAATTAGGTCCTCTTTGCCTCTTTGGGGATTGAGTGAACACAGCCACTACAAGACGTGAATCCCTCTAACTCTTCCATGTCGCTCTCCCCACAGGCTGATTGCCACTTTACAATTAATTGAAAAACCTATGCTTTGAAGTTGCTGCCAGCTGACTTAGCAGGAATAAACACACTTACAGGTGTTTCAGGAAGCACAGCTCTAATGCCTGGTCCCTCTTGAGAATGCTCCCTGCAGCTTGGCTCCTAGCTGGTTCTCTTGCAAAGTGGCCTGCTTGCAAGTCAGGTAGAGATGGGAAAGGAGTCGTCATGCCAGCTTTATTAGTGGAAATACAAATGGATTACATGAGAAGTATAATCTTGACTAGCAATCCATCAGTCGAAATAGCTCTTCTGCAGATGGGCGTGGAGGGCTGTGAGCACCAGCTTCCCTCCTCATCCTAGATCTCGAGCCTCTCTTTGTTCATGCCCATGCTGACCCATCCACATCATATCCTCCCTCAAGTATCCTATGCTGCATTTCTTCCCTTTTCCAGATGGTGCCATCTCCTTTCTCGTCTCCACATTTCACAGCTTTGACAAAGTCTCTCTCATCCTTCGAAATGCATTTTAAACATTTCTTCTTTGGGGCGCCTGGGTGGCTCAGTTGGTTGATTCTTGATTTCAGCTCAGGTCATGATCTCAGGGTCCTGAGATGGAGCCTATATGAAGCTCTGTGATCAGCAGGGAGTCTGTTACTCTCCTCTCTCTTCGTCTGCCCCTTCCCATCATAAGCAAGCGAACAAACAAATATTTTTTTTAAAAAATAAACATTTCTTCCTTTAGGAAAACCCCAGATCTCTTAGGAAGAGTTATTCTATCTGCCATGCCTTCCCTTGTCTATGATAGAACATATCACATATTGAAATCAATTGACCCAGTTATGTGTCATTCTCTCTTTTCCTGATGGGTTTCTGGAGATTGGAGCCTGTAACTTTTCATCTTTGATGCCCAGCAATAGTAGAAAATTAATAAGTAGCTGTGAATATGTCAGACAACTGAAAAGCTAGAAGCCATCCTAAAACATTGTCCAATGTTGTACTGATCTACAAAACAGGTTAGGACAAAATCCAACCTTTTTTTTTTTTTTGGTTCGGGGGACTGACAGAGCATATCACCTATGTGTAATATGATAAACTTTAAATCCTGCTCAAAGCCAAGGAAGTAATTTTATACCCTAATTCCTGTGGAGCGTAGGTCTACCACTGATACCAGATCTGGCTCCCTGCAGGGCTTTGTTATCCCTTCCCCTCCCTCTCATCTAGATTACATCACCAAGGGTGGTCCCAGAGTGCGGTCAGTATACCTGTTTTCCCATGGTTCTTTATCCCAGGGTGACTTGAGTGGGCCAAGAACTGAGACAAGGAAGCGGCTTTTGTACAGAGAGGTATAAGTGCAGAAGGGACAATGCCCCAGAACCCAGGAGAACACTGAGGTGCTAAGGAAGCAGGGTAGCTAACCTGGCCTTTGGGGAACAGTCTTGGCTGGGTTTGATGTGAAGGGGCACCTACCACAGGAGCTTGAGGACACCGCTCTCCACACAGGAGGGGGGCATTTATCTGAGTGCAATTTTAGATGTGACACTGGGGAGTGTTTCTTTGCCCACGTGGAACACAGACCCTTCTCCCCCAGCAACCTTTCTTCAAGATAACAGGCAAAAACCCAGCCCCTGTCCCTGCCCCTCAGTAGTCACCAAAGTACACATGTATTTTGTTTCAACAATTCATTTGTGAACCTGTTGTCTGGAGTTTTGGAACCTTTTATCCATAGAACTAATACTCTAAACGCTGGTTAGATTTCCACATGCTTTACTCATCCACATTAGCTCATCATGTACCTGAGGCCAAGAATCAATAGAACCTTTTCAACTACACTTAACCAATATCTACAATGTAATTTCTATGAGAAGGCATGTTTTGGGCCTTGGAGAGGGATGCTCATTCTCTGCTGCTTTTCTGTCCTGACTCAGGAGGCTTCTAGGCCCTTGGTATTCCTGGGCAGTGCTCTGAGAGCTGTAGTCTGGAGTGCCAGGTCATTTCCCATGGTTTTAACAAGCCACACTTCTGCCACTGCAGTCAGAGAAGACCTTCCTCCATTTCTAGATTCTCCCTGGGTGAAAATGCACTTGTAGCATCAGTCAGGTGGGGAAGAAATGGCCTTGTCCCTATGGTGGGGTGGGGCTTCCAACTCTTTGTGTTCTTCTATGTAGAACATTCTTGTGTGGAGAGTATGTATGGCTCACAGGTAGAGATGGCTAGAAACAGTGTTTGCTTCCATGTGCCAGCTTGTTCTACATATAGATTCCCATCATTCCATTGGCGCTTCCTTTAGCCTGCTACCCTTCTCCATGGTTTTCTCCTCTTGCTCTGGCCAGAGAGGGTTGTTCGTTGGTGTTCTGAGTCTGGCTTTTCCTTTTGGGGGTCTCACCACCTTAATTTTATTTTTGTGTATCACAGAAAAACAAGAGAATGGTTTATGTATGACTTCATCATATCTAAGGACAGTTTACTTAAGGACACATTTAGGACTCTTTATAAAGAAAAGCAGAGAATGCTACGAAAACATCATTGCAAGCATAAGGAGAGAAGTGGGAAAGTCACTTTAAAGTATTTGTGATCTGATTATGTACTTACCTTATTATAAACATGAAATTCCTACCCGCCTAAGATGCTCCTAGCTAATGGTTCTACAGTGCAGACGTATGGTTTGGCTTTAAGATAAAGCTCTATGGTTCAGGAAACCTCTAACCTCAGTGTCACTTTAAGGCTTAAAAATAGCTTTCTCACCACATTTGCTATTCTGCCTCTGAGCCTGTCTCTCCACCCCAACCCCTTCATTCAGATTGTGGTATCAGGAGACAGGGACTTCTAAAAAGGTTTACACAATGACTATGAAATTTTGTCTGGCCTGTGACCTCGCTGGCCATTGATGTCGTACTCCCTGTCATCCTTTTTCTGTTACTCAAATAGATGATGACAGCAGAAGTGGGGGATGATGCAAGTGCTTCTGACCTCAGACGAATGCTTGTATTCATACAAAGCAATCATAGCACTTTCTAGAAAATTTCAAAAAAAATATTAAGCAAAATTTGGAGACAGTAGTCCTGAATGGTGCAGTAATCCTAGTGCCATTCATACGGAACAATGCCGACTGACACCACCCATGGTGACAGCAGTCACCTAAATGAGATTGCTTTACTAAGGACCATTATCAGTGCTGGTGTATCCAAACAAATTTTTGAAGCTAAATAATATGGCCAAGAAGTTGGTAAGTAGGTTCAGATGCAGACATTCATCCTTATTTCGGAATTAGGGAAAGGTAAATCTGTTGTTGACCTACACTCATGGGAAGTAGAGGATTACGTAGATGGTTGCTTGGTTCTACTGAAGAAGACATACCAGAGCTTTCTCCAGGGACTCACTCCTGGCCAGAGATAGTCTCAAGGAAGGATAGAGCTGCTGAGGAATGTAGGGTTTTATGCCTTGTGGCTCATGGGAGAGCAGCACTTAAGAAGGCTTTGAGTATCTTCTCCATCTGATTTGCTATTTGTTCACTTGTATATTTTCCACTGCTTTCTATTTTTTTACATTGACAAATTTTATTATTTTATTTTATTATTTTTAGTTAAATTCTTTCTTTTTTTTCTTTTCTCTAATGCATTGTCATTGAACTCTTGTGCCAATGTATTAATTTAAAACAGAAAAAAAAGGAAAATCCTCACTTTGGTATAATACATTTAAGAAGTGCCCCCAGGTTTAGTTCCAGGCCTTCCCCATTTCCCATCTGGATAGTTAGTATTAAGTGTCTCCAAGAATTAGACTTGATTATTTGTTTTTTCCATATCTAAGCGTCCTAGAGATCCTGTGTTAATGCCACAGTTGAACATTAGGAAGTATGTGTGTGTGTGTGTGTGTGTGTGTGTGTGTGTGATTTAGAAGAAGAACTTGAATCACAGTGAAGTGAGAGACATTTACTTCCACTCAGAAAGCCATTTTCTTGTACCCCCAGAAACCATCCCTTTGGAGCCACCTGAGGACCAGGATATGGATGGGCTGTTTGTGAACTTCACTTTTGGCTAAAGGTTTTGTTTGTTTTCCTCTGCATGTCTCTCTCTCATTCCCTCATTGTTGTAGAGGTGAATCCACTGAGAAAAGTGTGTGGGAGGCCAGTGAGGGGGTAACTGCAAAGGAAGTTTGTCAAGAGGACCCTACCAAGGAATCATGGGTGATTTCTGTTTTTCCCACCTTTCCCCAGATCCTGGTCATATTGTAGCCTTTGAATAAACTTGTAATTAAAAAAAAAAATAACTACAGTCTCCTACACAATTTGTCATTCCAGCCATTCTGGGAGTATTATTACAAAGAATTGCTCCCCCAACAAACTGGATTGTTTTTTGTCTTCAAGGACAGGAATCAGTAGTGCTTGGTGAGATTGTCCAGTTTATGTGGGCCCAAAATAGATTTCTTGCTCCAATGCCAGGCCTAGCTAAGATGGTGTCAAAGTCTGGGTAAGGTTGGCTGAACCTCTGAGGCCAGCTGGTGACACTGCAGGATGGGTCGCCTCATGTGTAGGGCAGAATTGCTACCAGTTATAAAACATGGGGTGCTCTGTTAGTTAATTAACAACTCTTTATAAGTGGCTATTCTATATGAAGTTCTAATCCAGAAGCTGCCAGGGAAGAGTAAAAGAGAACTAAAAAGCAATATGCTACATGCAATGTGGTATCCTGAATTGGATTCTGGAACAGAAAAAGAACATGAGAGGAAAAACTGGTGAAAGCAGAATGAAGTCTGGAGTTGAGGTCATAGTAATGTACCCATGCTAATTTCCTCATTTCAAAGAATATATCATGGTTATGCAAGATGTTAACATAAGAGGAAGCTGAGTGAAGGGCATAGAGGAACTTTCTGTACTATCTCATCTCAACTTTTCTGTAGATTTAAAACTATTCCAAAATAAAAGTTTATTTAAAAATAAAACAAAAAGGCACATGCCATCCAAACTCATAGGACCTTTACTTTGCTAAACTTGGTCTCTGTCTGATGTTGAAAGATTCTCTGAAATTAGGACTACATAAGTTATTTTTTCAAGGAATAGGCCTTTTTACTGAATGTTTTATTTTGCATATTTCCTATTAGAAGGTATTTCTTTTGGGTGGTTTGCTTAGTTGAACTGACACAGAAAAACTAGTAAATTTGTAATTTCTTCTGACCCTTTTGTACAGGCAACCTCAGAGACCAAGTACATATTAAATGGTAAATGAGAATCTCAGAATACCTTCCATCTGGACCCTTCACATTGGGACTTAAGGGCCTTCAGTGTGTGCCAGTTTTAATAGCAAAGGGATGATCCCACCCTGCTGGGAGAAGAAGGTATTACTGAGCAATCGAAGATAAAATTACAGGATTATAACAGAGATACAGAATGTTTCAGTGAGTCTCCTTGTTGAAAGAAAGTGCTCAGAACTTTTCGTAAGAGGACAGTGTTTATTATCCAGAGAGATTAATTTACCAGCGAAACAATTTCACAATGATAGACATGCTCGCGGTTGAGGGAATAAGACGAGAAAAGCAGAACTGCACGTTGTCTCCTCAGGCTGCCCTAGAGAAGGTGTGAATGGCTTAGCTTCAGCCCAGTCAGACTGCTAGCAAAGTAAATGAGCCTTGGTAGGTGTGGATATCATCAGGAGACCCAGCTTTCAGAAACCTCCACAGAGCACAAAGCAGTGATGGAGAGCTCCTGATGGAAGTTCGTAGCCATTCGGAAGCCCCCAGTCAAATGATCTTTCCCTTACATAAAGGGTGGGAGAGTCTAAGAAAACAATTCCTGCAGTGGACTTGGGGCATTCTTTAGATAGGACAGAATCACACGAGCTCTGTCCCACTGGGTGAATTACTGATGAAACACGTCAGAGGTGGGACCCTGGGAATTGTACTTGTAGCATGTTCTCGGGTGATGTTGATGCTACATATCAGGGTACTATGATGTGAGAATGTAGACTTTCTGAATATTCATGGTGAATCTGGTTGAGATATTTATTTATTTTTCCTTTAAAACCCTCCGTTACTTTTTTTTTGTTTTTCCTTTTCTTCAGAACTTATCCTTTTAGTTCTTTCCCCCAGTGTTGTAGCAGTACTGACAGAAGCAGGGAGTGGAGTCCAAGGGTCTGTTTCTGATTGTCCTCTCTATAGATACTGAAGATGGGAAGAAAGGCATTTGGAGAGGTAAAGATTAAAAACCACGGGGGTTTTAGATTTGGGCAAAATGCACCACACATCTTGCCACCTTGGCAGTTTTTCTTCAGAGCTTACAGAGTGAGGGTGTTACCAAATTTGTTCAGAAGTCTACGTAGGTAAGTAATTTGACCCACTTGGGAACCTGTGGGATAAGGGGCCATGGACAGGGGACCCAGATTTTGAAGTGGGTCATACTGTGGCTTTGCTTACTAGACATCCCTAAAGAGCTGCCCCATTTGTTGCTTGGTTTCTTCCCAAATTGCTGAAAGAGAATCTCATTGAAATATGCATGATCTCTCCCCTTTTGACTGTGAACTTCCAAGATGGTGAGAGTCAAGATGTGCTCACTCTTTCTTTTAAAATTATTTTTTAAAATTTGGTTTCTTTTTTTAAAAAAGAAAAAAAGAAAAGGAATACATAGTATAGAATGTCTAGATAACTTATCAATGACAAAGAAAAAAATACATGTTACGTAATCATATAGATACAATGATGTACAAAGGCACATTTTTCCAGACTTTGTTTTCACCCTTTTCTCCCTGGTCTCATGTACATATGGATAAATAAAATCTCTCTCTCGCTATTGCTTTTTGTGTGTGGCAGCATGGGGACCATGCTAGCTGTTGCCTGTAGATGATCGTACCTCTGATTCAATTAGTGTCAGTCACTCTGACCTACGATTTGCACCATGAACACATGGGGCTTTTCTCTGTGGTGTTCCCTCTACATTTTGCTCTCTCCCTCCAAATCCCTGCATGACCACTTCCTCACGTCTTTCATGTCTTTAGTCATGATGCCCTCCACAATGAGTTCTTCTTGGGCCACTTTAAAATATGATACACTTCTTACACAAACCTTGTATTCCCCCTTATTTCTTTTTTCTTCCTGAGCAATCATGATGAACATACTCCATGTTCTACTTATTTATCTTAATTATTATCAGCTTCCCCAGCTAGAGTATAAGCTCCATGACAGGGACTGTTACCTCCATTGTTCCCTGTACTATGCCTAGTGCAGAGTTGACAATTCCATGAAAGCTTGTTTTAAAATATCAAATGAGGGGCGCCTAGGTGGCTCAATGGGTTAACCTTTGACTGAGTCTTTGGCTCAGGTCACTATCACAGGGTCTTGGGATTGAGCCCTGCATCGAGCTCTCTGCTTGGCGGGGAGCCTGCTTCCCTCCCCCCTTCCTGCCTCTCTGCCTGCTTATGATCTCTCTCTCTGTCAAATAAATAAATAAAATCTTTAAAAAAATTATCAAATGAAGAAACTTAGCAATGCATGAGGAATCATGGTCCATGTCCATGAATACCATCTATCCTAATTTGAATACCTTTGTTTTCATTTATAACTTTGTTTTTCACTACACCAATATAAATATACTGCAGTTTATTAAACATCAGCTTAATAACTAATATGCCATAGTTCATTTGAATATGATCCTCGATTAATTTCAGAATATAAATGTATCCTTATTTGGCTGCTGTAGTCAGTGCTTTAGCAAAAATCCTTATATATATTTGCTCAAATCTTTGATAATTTTCTTTGGATAAATTTCCAGAAAAGAAATTTCTGGTCAAGAAGAATGCTTCTTTCTTTCTTTCTTTTTTTTTTTTTAAGAATGTTTCTTTGGGTTTTTTAATACATATCATTAAATCACTCTCCAGAAAGAGTATATCTTTCTCAAAGAAATGATTTAGAAAGCTGATTTCTCCTCCCCTTTGATAATAGGAGATTTTTTAAAAATATAAGATATTTTTAAAAAATATTCCCAACTTTATGAGTAAAAATGGTAACATTAAAAATATATATAAATGTTTCTGTCGTTACTGGTAAGATTGATTTTTTTCATATTTTTATTGGACATGCATATTTCTTTTTTTAAAGATTTGATTTATTTGAGATAAAGAGAGAGAGAGAGAGAATGATTTATGAGGGAAGGGCAAAAGCAGACTCTCCACTGAGCAGGGAACCTGATGCGGGGCTTGATCCCAAGACCCTGGGATTATGACCTGAGCCCACGGCAAATGCTTAACTGACTGAGCTATCCAGGCACTCCTGGACATGAATATTTCTTTTAAAGATTTTATGTGTTTCTTTTAGAGAGAGATTACATGCGGAAGCTGGGGGATGGGCAGGGTGTAAGGAGAGGGAGAATCTCAAGCAGACTGCATGCTGAGCATAGAACCCAGCGTGGGTCTAGATCTCATGACCCTGAGAAACATTACTTGAGCTGAAATCAAGAGTTGGACACTTAACTGAGTGAGCCACCCAGGCACCCCCATGCATATTTCTTTTATACGTTTTTTAGTTTGTGTTTTCTGCTTAATTTTGAGGGGTAGGTCAGCTTTCTTTTACAGCTTTTCAGGTGCTCTTTATATAAATAAGCATTTTAAAAATGCACATGGTTAATACTGTTTACCATTTTCTTTTAAATATCTTTATGGTACTTTTTGACATGCAGAACATTTTAATGTTCATGGAGTGAGGTATGTGTATCTTTTCTGTTTCAAACTATTTTTTTTTTATTTTATGTTTAAAAATCTCAACCCATCCTGAGATTATCTGAATATCTCTATATATTTCCTCTAGTTGTTTTATGGCTTTATTACTTTTCCTCAATTGTTATCAATCTTGCATTTCCATTTATTTGATAATGTTGTTTCCCTTGCTGACTTGAAATTTCCCTATATTACATAGTAATTTGAATGTACTCTCTGGTTGTTTCTCCTTCTATTTTGTTTTATAAACCTGCACCTTTCTGTAGCAGAAACATACCTTAAAAATGATTAGTTGTATAATCTGTTTTCCATATTTGAGGCTAAATCAGTCCTCATTTTTAATTTTTAAAATAATAACAGCTTTTTACTGTTTTGTTTTGTTTCTGCTTTCAGAAGAAATTCAGTATTATTTTTTCCACTTTTCTCCAGTGGTTAAACTTGCATCAAATTTGTAAATAAATTTGAGAAGAAATTACTTCTCTTGGTGTCTGGTTAGCTAATTATCTAATCCTTTTTTTAAGCCATTATTAAATGTGGCTCTATGTGCACAGCTCCTGGCCAGTTCCTGGTTTTTGCAAATTCTTCAACTTCAGAGGAAGCTCTGCTTGGCTGGGAAGCATCTTTTCCTATGCTAGTTGACCGGTTTTCCAATAGTAGGAATCAATGCCTCCCATTAAAGCTGTCATTCCCAAGATGCTGAGTCACTGCAGGTTCCCTGTGTCTGCCCCTATTACCCATCTTTTTGCTGGTGCGATGGGAAGCTGGGTCTACCAGTAGATATGCATTAGTTTGCCTTTCCCAACTGAGCTGGGAACTGGGAGTAAATGCCACAGATGCATGCAGAAAGAGGACAAACATTAAGTCTTTATTGGTTCAAGAAGTCGGATAGCTGTTCGATTTTTCTGTTGGTACAAATCTGAGTTTGGGCAAAGGATGGGGGGGTGCAGACAATATCTTTTCTGGGGGGTTTCTCTTTTATAAGCCACAACTCTGGAGAGGTTTATAATAAAAACAATAGCATATTCCTAATATAGCTCTTGCTCTAGGTGAGGCACCATTCTGCGTACTTTCTACATACAAATTCATTTAATCCTCACTAGTATCTTATGAAGGAAATCTTATTACTATTCTAGTTTTATAGCTGATCTCAATTGAGCTCCTTATGCCTTGTAGCAGGCAGAAATTCACTTTAAATTCTGGCATCAGGTGGTCTATCAAATTAATTTTTAGTGTGTGTTCTATCTTTTTCAGTCGTCATTAATATTTTAGAGTCATACTTAGGGAAACACTTAGGGGTGCCAGTTAGGAGCATTTCAAACTGGAATTTGTACTTTTTCTTTAAAAATAAAGCAGAGGGGCACCTGGGTGGCTCAGTGCGTTGAGCCGCTGCCTTCGCCTCAGGTCATGATCTCAGGGTCCTGGGATCCAGCCCCACATCGGGCTCTCTGCTCATCAGGGAGCTGCTTCCTCTGCTCTCTTTCTCTGCCTGCCTCTCTGCCTACTTGTGATCCCTGTCTGTTGGGTAAATAAATAAAATCTTAAAAAAAAATCAGAGGCTGGACTGACATTTCAGACTTGGCACCTTTAATTAAAAAAATAAGGCAGAGATATAAAATTATACAAAAGAAGGATGTAGTACTAAGGCAAACATCCTCATAACCACTACACAAGTCAAGAAACAGACTGTAGCCCTTCTTCCCATTGGTTTGTCTGTTTGTCTCATCCCTATCTTGAATCTCTTTGTTCCACCAAAAAATAACTGCTGTCATGACAACTTTTCCACAAGCATTTTTTCAGATTTTTGTATAGTTTAGATTACAAAGTGTGCCTCCCTAATTACCAACATTTAGTCTTGCCCCCTTTTTAAAAGTTTGACATATTTTTTTCATCTGAGTCTATAGGTTTTTTCCTCCATTTGCTTTTTTCCATATAATTTACTATAAAAGAACTCAGGGGTCATTTGACCCATGGAGTTTTCTGAAGTATAGATTTTGCTGATTATGTATGTGTGGTTTCATTTAACACTTTATCCTTTCTGTTCCTTGCAAATTGGCAGGTGATAGGATTTGGGTTGGATGCATTTGGCAGTGGTGGAATGGTGTTGGTTCTTTCATCAAAAGGTGCATAGTATCTGATTGTCTCTCTTTTTGTGATGATAGCAGCTGCTGACATGCAAGGCCTAGATCCATTAATTCACTGAAGGTTGCAAAATTGTTTTCTTTTATCATTTCTTTTTCATTGATTCACTAGAGTAATTTTAAACAAGCAGTTTTCCTCATTCTCTAGTTCATACTCTGTACTATGGTTCCTTTAGAAAAGGCAGAAAAAATTACTTGATTCTGTCCTTTTATTTTACCAATTTTCCAGTTAAGGAATTGATTCCCTATCCTTCTGCAAAGGTGACCAAACAGGCTTTTAAGAGATACTGTTATGAATGCAGAGATTTAACATATTTGATGGGTTTTGATCAATTGCAGTTACTACCTCATTTGAAGTTTAAACTGTCTCATGTTTCCAGGGGAAGCCTCTTCAAGTTTTCCCCCAATCCTTGTGTCATGACTGTGGTAGTGATCTTGGATAGTTTCCTTGTTGGTTCGTGTGGCAGGATTCCCCAAGCTCATTTTACAGCCTTCTTGGAATCGCCTATTTTTCCTCTTAAAGATAATCTCTTTTAGTGTTAATGGTATTTCAGGACTGGTATGGTTTCTGAGTGCTAGGGATGTTGTATTAAGTTTATAATTGTTTTTAGGTTTCTTTAGTGGACAGAACTAAGAAATACAGAGTTTTGTGCTTACTGTCCCATTATCTTCTGTTTAATCTTTTCCCACAGTGAGCATCTTGATTCTCAAAGCCTTGAGAAATGACAAAATTAGAATATCCCCAAAGAATTTATTTACTCTATCCAATATTACACACATAACATCCAGCAAAATAACCATATTAATACTACACCACTAATATAGTAACTGATAAACCTTTTTTACAGCATATATTCTCCCCATTTTTAAAATTAAAAGTCAATACATTTTTATTTAAGGAGTTTTTACATGTGATTCCTTCCGCTGCCAGTCATTGCCAGTCACTGTAGTTCCTCCAAAGTGAGAATCATAATCTTTAAAATAGCCCTTTAAAAAAGAACTTGTTCAATCCACAGGTGTCACTGTCACTCCTATATAACAGGAACGTGAAGTAAGTTTAAGTTTCCATTTCCAGAGATGATCATGTAAACTGAAGTCAGCCTCCCTTTACTAAATCAATTATATTACAAGTTGCGTGGTTATTAGCAATACAGAAGGATTTAGCAAAAGACATCTGCAAAAGCAGAGATCTAGGCATACACTGCTCCATATACTAGTCATGTATAGTCAGATGAGAATTTGAAATATGACCATTACCAAATCACGTACAGCTTGTGTTACATTTATACTGGACAGTGCTGATCTAGGCAATGTAAGTAGAACAGAGTTGATAAAATGTTCCCAATAGGATGAATGCTAGCAAAGTAGCAGAAAGAAAGAAAACCTAGTGGGAAAATTTTTTTATGGTCTTGTCCACAGCAAATGAGAAACTGTACTCTCAAAGCCTTCGTAATGGCCATTAATTCTCCCCATTTTTAAATTGTAAAATTATATTCACGTTATCTGAATATATACTTATTACATGGGCTTCCATTTATATATATGAACCTCCATTTATCCTGATTCTGTAAGTCATTATATAAATCATGCTATGATTAATTCTTATATTGATGTCTCTCTAGTCATTTTGGTTATTTGAATCTTACATTCCAATAGATACAAGAAAGGCTCATGAAAACAAAGTTTTCTGAGTTCTTGTCTGTTTTCACTTTGGGCCTTTTAAATTTAAATGTCAGCTTTGCTGGATATAAAAAATTGGGGTCATATTTTCTTGAGAATGTAAAATATATTACTCCATTTGTTTTTGGAATAAAACATCGCAGTTGAAAAGTCTGATGGGGATTGAATTTTATTTCCCTTGTAAATAAGTTATTTTCTCCAAGGCCCACCAAATTTTAAAAACATTACTCTAAAAGTTCAATAGCTGTTCTGGATCAATATTCAGACAATTCTCTCTTGATATGTACTTTTCTTAATTTTAATTTTAGGAAATATCAGTATACTTGGTTTCCCCCCTTACTCTGGCTATCTTTTTCAAGGTTTCTTATATTATTATATTGGATGATTTTTGTCTTTCTCCAATTTGTGACTTGCTGTTAAATCTCTTTGTATTTCCTCTTTAAGAATTTTAAAAAGTTTTCTTCATTTTAACTTATACTCCTCTTAGAGAATTATTCACTGTGTGTATTCATATTGTTTCTTCTTGTTTAGTCTTTATTTCCAAAGTGATTTATTCTTTTATTTCCAGTTATTTTGTGGTTCTTATACCTAACTTGTAAATTTTCTCATTCTTATGTCACTCTTTCATCTCTTATATCATTTTCCTGAAGTTTCCTATTTTGCTTTGAAATAGAAGCAATGGAATGTTACTTTCTCATGAGCAACCACTGACTATTGGAGGTTCTGCTAGTCTGAGGTCCATCAGCTTCACTTTCTGTCCCTGTGCAGATGCTGATATCATACAGTATCTTTATGGCTTTTATTGATTTATTTTTATTTGCTTGTATTTTTGAGGTTCATAGAAATATCTTGTCACCTAGTTTTGTTATGACTATTGTCTGTGAGTTTTTTTTCCCCCTTTGGCTATCCAGTTCTGTTTTTATTGGGAGATTTAGAGGAATAAAAAAAAAAAAGACTGCTGCCAATACCTCAGAATCCTCCTTATGTATAGTTTTTTCATCAACTGTCAGATATTTATTAAATGACAGGTCCTCTTATAGACACTGAGGTTATACTTCTGACCAAAACAAAGTTCCTGCCCTCAAGAAGCATATATTATAATGAAAGTAGATAGATATTAAACATATATACCAGTAAAAAAGTGAGAAAATATTGTATATAAGTAAGCTCCATGAAGAAGATACAAAAAGGTAAGAAGTACCCAATCTTTAGTCCATTTTGACATATATATGTAAAAAATTAGAATAGTACTTTCTAAATGACAAAGCATGTTTTCATATATTGCATTCTTTCATCCTGACTTTTATTTCACAAATAGGGTAGAATTTGTTTCCCACACGATGGGGAGGAATTTCAGACTCAGTAATTATAAGTGACATGCAGTACTTCTAAAGTCAGGGCTTAAACTGGCATTTTTTGAAACCAACTCTGCTCCTCTTTAATTTAATATTTCATGTTTTTCATACCACATCACATAAAACACTGTGTTGGAGGCTGGGGACAATGCACTTTTAGCCCAAGGAATTAACATTCCATAAGAGAGAGTAAGATGTATGCTAAATGATGTTAGTGTGTGGGGAGAAGGTTAAATGAAGTTCTGCAGGCAGGAGGGAAGAATGAGGTCTCTCTCTCTCCAGTGGAAACTACTGGGGAGGCCTTGATGAAGGAGATGGTGTTTGAGTGACCCTTGCATATGGAGAAACTGAAGGAATTCTGGGTGGGATGAGTCATGTGAACAAAGACATGTAGGGATGTACTCGATATAGTTGGAAGATAGCCAGAGTTCCTTCACTGGTTTATTTTTTTTTGTCATATACTCATTCAACAACTTTTTAGCTACTAGGTGTCAGGCACTGTCCTGGGGGAGAGACATAGGAGAGATAAGAAAGAAGTCTAGTCTAGTGAGGAAGACTACTGCTTTTTAACCTGATATAAAAATGAGACCTGACAGATCAAATCTTCACTCACTTGAAGTGTTGAACAGGAGCGAGCAGCTAGGGGTTGGGGAGAAGAAAAATTTAGAGCTGGGATTTTGAGCCACCCTCTTGGCATGGTCCTTTGTGTTCCTGACCTTGAAGAAATCTGTTTTCTTGGAGCATATTACGTTTGAAAAGCAGTTCTGGGGGAAAAGACTAGAAAAGTATGTTGAGAAAGTATGTTGAGAGTTAGTTGGTAGCAGACTTTAAATGTCATGGTAGGGAATTTATTTTTCCTTAGAAAAGAGTCCTTGAACGTTTTTGATGAGAAGACTGACCCAAGATGCCAATGAAGGATCATGGAAATAGTACACTTTGAATTTAGCTAGACAGGAATTCAAAAATCAGCTCTCCCACATTCTGAAAGTATCATGCATTGACAAATTTCATTTTCATGATCTGTAAAAATGGGAATTTATTCATTTATATTTACTAACTCCTTCCTTCATATATTCACTATTTTTTAATTCAGCTAATATTTAAAAATTATTCATTATGTTCTAGAGTTATACTGCCCAGTCTAGTAGCTACTAGCCTGTGGAGTCATGGAAAATTTGAACTTAAAACATGGATAATTTGATATGTACTGTAAGTGTAAAATATATACCAGATTTCAAAATCTTAGTATGAAAAAAGAGTATGAAGTACCTCATTAATAATTTTTATGTTGAATACATGTTGAAATCCAAGAGTTTGGATTTATTAGATTAAATAAAAAATATATTTTTAAAAAATTAATATCACAAGTTCTTTTTTCTTTTAATATGGCTATTAGAAAATTTAAATGTGATATTTGTGGTTTGAACTATATATGATAGTGCTGTTCTAGATACTGAGCATACAGTACTGAGTAATTTAGTTTCAAATATCAAAAGCATGATGTAGTGTCCTTCTGTATCTCTGAGTCTTTAGTTTAAAATCTAATTTATCTGATATGAGAATCGCTACCCCAGCCTTCTTTTGAGGCCCATTGGCATGAAAGATGCTTCTCTGTCCCTTCACTTTCAGTCTGGATGTATCCCTAGGTTAAAAATGGGTCTCTTGTAGACAATATATGGATGCGTCCTGTTGGTTAATCCAATATGCAGCCTTGTGCCATTTTATGGGAGTGTTTAGGCCATTCACATTAGAGTGATTATCGAGAGATATGTTTTTATTGACATCGTGTTACCTGTGAAGTTCTTGTTTCTATAGATTGTCTCCATAAATCTCTGTGCAATGACACTTTTGGGTTCTTTCTTCTTTTATAGAAACCCCCCTTAATATTTCTTGTAGTGCCGTCTTGGTGGTCACATACTCTTTTAAACCTTGCTGATCTTGGAAGCTCTTTATCTCATCATCCATTTTGAATGTCAGTCTTGCTGGATAAAGTAGTCTTGGATGCATGTTCTTTTCATTTACTGCCCTGAATACATCTTGCCAGCCCTTTCTAGCTTGCCAGGTTTCTGTGGCCAGGTCTGACATTATTCTGGTGGGCCTTCTTCCTCTGTACATAAGGAATCTCTTACCACTAGCTGCTTTCAAGAGCTCCTGTCTAAAATTATGATTCATCAGTTTCACAATCAGGTGTCTCAAGGTCTTTCTAGATTCTATGATGTTGGGGGTAGACCTTTCTGCTTCTAGGACATGAACACTGGTTCCATTCTCCAGATTGGGAAAATTTGTTCAACTATATCCTCCAATCTTCTTTCTTTCTCCTCCCCCTCAGGGATTCCAATAATTCTGACGTTGGAATGTTTCATGGCATCATTTATTTCCCTAATTCTGTTTTCATGGCTTCTAAGCTGTTTGTTCCAGGCCTCCTTCTGATCTTTTTTCTCTATCAGTTTGTCCTCTAGGTCACTAATTCTGTCTTCTGCCTCAGTTCCCCTAGCTGAAAGCAAAAGAAAGAAAAGCTAAAATGAACTTTTGGGACTTCATCAAGATCAAAAGCTTCTGCACAGCAAAGGAAACAGTCAACAAAACAAAGAGGCAACCCACAGAATTGGAGAAGATATTCGCAAATGCCAGTAGAGACAAAGGGCTGATATCCAAGATCTTTTTTTTTTTATTTGACAGAGAGAGATCACAAGTAGGCAGAGAGAGAGGAGGAAGCAGGCTCCCCACCGAGCAGAGAGCCTGATGCGGGGCTCGATCCCAGGACCCTGGGATCATGACCTGAGCCGAAGGCAGAGGCTTGAACCCACTGAGCCACCCAGGCGCCCCGATATCCAAGATCTTTAAAGAACTACTCAAACTCAACACACACAAAGCAGATAATCATGTCAAAAAATGGGCAGAAGACATGAAAGACACTTCTCCAATGAAGTCATACAAATGGCTAACAAACCCATGAAAAAATGTTCACTAGATTAAAATCAAAACCACATTGAGATACTACCTTACACCAGTTAGAATGGCCAGAATTAACAAGACAGTAAACAAATGTTGGAGAGGATGTGGAGAAAGAGGAAACCTCTTACACTGTTAGTAGGAATGCAAGTTGGTGCAGCCACTTTGGAAAACAATGTGGAGACTCCTTAAGAAATTAAAAGTAGAGCTTCCCTATGGCCCTGCAATTGCACTACTGGGTATTTACCCCAAAGATACAGATGTAGTGAAAAGAAGAGCCATCTGTACCCCAATGTTCATAGCAGCGATGGCCATAGTCTCCAAACTGTGGAAAAAACCAAGATGCCCTTCAATGGATGAATGGATAAGAAAGATATGGCCCAGGGGTGCCTGGGTGGCTCAGTGGGTTAAAGCCTCTGCCTTCGGCTCAGGTCATGATCCCAGGGTCCTGGGATCGAGTCCCACATCGGGCTCTCTGCTCAGCAGGGAGCCTGCTTCCCTTCTTCTCTCTCTGCCTGCCTCTCTGCCTACTTGTGATCTTTGTCTGTCAAATAAATAAATAAAATCTTAAAAAAAAGATATGGTCCATATATACCATGGAGTATTATGCCACCATCAGAAAGAATGGATACCCAACTTTTGTATCAACATGGATGGGACTGGAAGAGATTATGCTGAGTGAAATAAGTCAAGCAGAGAGAGCCATTTATCATATGGTTTCACTTATTTGTGGAGCATAAGGAATAACACGGAGGACACTGGGAGATGGAGAGGAGGAGGGAGTTGGGGGGAATCAGAGCGGGAAATGAACCATGAGAGACTGTGGACTCTGAGAAACAATCTGAGGGTTTTGAAGTGGAGGAGGGTGGGAGGTTGGGTGAGCCTGGTGGTGGGTATTATGGAGGGCACCTATTGCATGAAGCACTGGGTGTGGTGCATAAACAATGAATTCTGGAACACTGAAGAGAAATTAAAAAATAAATACAAATTTAAAAAACATATAATTTTAGAATGCAAAATAGTTTCTGTGAAGAATGTAAAAGAGGGGCATCAGTAGAGAAGCACTCAGGCTTGAACAAGAATGATGGGGAAAAGAGCATAAAAATACATTGAGAGATCGAGACTAGACAGTTTGGGGATACAATTAGAGGAGAAGTTTATGGATTTATGGATGCATTGGATTTAGAAGAGGAGGAAAAAGGGAAGAATAAGCCCTACACTTATCTGGGGACTGTTAGGAAAGTAAGCATGACAGAACTTATAAGGCACCTAATTCAATGCTTAATTAGTACATATGACTCTCAAAATGACAGCTGTGCTCACGTATGGCATCTGAAGGTATGCCTGACAATGGTGAATAGGGCTGCTATAGATTCCATTCCAATATTAAGGCTGCTTCATCTCTATCCAATCTTAAAGTGATGTCTCAAACAAGGAATAAAACTTCATTTGGTAATTTTTGATATGTCCATGTTTTCAGACATTTGTCTTCCTGTCTTCCCAACTGCCTCTCATGCCATCTTTGTTCTTTCTGGCATATCTATTTATTTGTAACATTTTTTGTTAGCTACTTCTCTTTGTTAGTGGGGCTTATCTAACTTATGTACTTATCCTCTCTCAGGAGCCTTGGCTAATTTCTCCCATTTGGGTTCTTATAAGTACAGTTACCATCTGTTTAAGTATTTCTTCAGTGACTGAAAAACAAACCAATGCCTTCCAAATACCAAAGGCACACAGTGAGTTCTGCATCTCTCCTGAGTAGAAATCTTCCTTCTCTCTTTCTTTTATTGTCAAAAATGACCATTTCCCCCCAGCACTATGGAAATGGAGGATTTCATCCACTGAGAAGATGGCTTCTAGTAAGTGACAAGGTATGTATCTCTCCAGTTAATGGCGGAAAACATCCATGCTGCATTGATGTAGACTCTGGAGATGTAGATAGTACATCTTCTCCATGGGCTATCGAGACACCACTCACCTCTCTAACCAGCAGAACACTTCCTCACGTGGGCAAATTCACATTGTAACATGTCATTGCCACTATAATACTTATCAGTATTGGGTATGAATTTTATGCCAAATGACATTTGTCTTTTCCTGATACAAAACAATACATTTAGTGAAGACTAAAGGAGAAGTTATTTTATGTGGAAAACAGATTTACATGACTGAGTTAGAATTAGTTAATGGATGTTCCCTTCAAGTCATTCTTTCAGCAACTATTTCTGTCATGCTTATCGAGTTTTCTCTGTGTATCCAGACCCGTGGCAGACAATGGAGATGAAGGGAAGGATAATTCCAAAATTAATCTTGTCTTCAAGATGTTTTTGGAGAGATGATCCTAAAGAAAATACTAGTAAAGCAATTAACGGCCAAGAACTAATCAAAATTTACAGCACAGATGTTGAGGGAGGGAGGTCAGCAGTGAAGGTGTGGATGAAGTTCACAGAAGTCCTGAAAGCACACCTGGATAAAATGGGTCCTGCCATCTAGATATGATTTGAACAGACGGGGAGAAGAGAGAACAGCCTGACCTAAATGGAATGGAACAGGACACATGGGAGAGACAATGGCAGAGAAGATTTCTCAGGTCCTTGCAGTCAGGCAGGAAGCAATAGGTCCCAATAAAATGGGAGACAAGGGAAAGAGACATCTTTTCCTGTTCCTGCCTCTTTTTCAAAGTTAAGTACCAGACTATAAGCAACAACATGCATAACACTGGAAAAAATTTGCTTTTATGGGACAATTCATCTCACTACAGGGCATGTGCTGAGAAGTACAGTTGCTTCTGGCTCTAGCAGGGGCTGCTAGATGGCTCTTGCCTTTAGGTGTAACTCTGTAGCAGCTGCAGGTAGAATTCCATTATAGCTGTAAAATGCCTTTGGCCAAAATAAATATCAATGATCAGAATTCCAAGGATGGCCAGCTAGTGCTCAGAGGAATTCCAAATATTACAAGGGAGCTCACATGAACAAACTGATGCTCATTATTTTTTCCTTCCTCAGTGGCTCTGCCTTTAAGTAGAAAATGCCCAGAAAAGAAAAGTTGGGCTTCAAGTGTCATTTCTTTGGGCTTTTGAAATCCTATAAATGCATCTGTTAGGCTTTTTCTCTTTTAGAACAGCTTTATTGAGCTATAACTCATTTATATCTATAGTTCACCTATTTAAAGAATGCCTTTCAAGGGTTTTTAGTATATTCATGTAGTTGTGTAGCTATCACAATAACAAGAGCATCATCATCACTAGAAGGAAAACTCTTCTGTGTTTGCTTCCCATGTTCCCTAACCTCTCTGTCCATGCTCTCCTACTCCTTGACAATGTTTAATCTACTTTCTGAATTATAGATTTTTCTATTCTGAAAATTTCATATAAAGGGAATAATACAGGGTATGGTCTTTTGTGATTGGTATCTTTCCACTTAGTATACTATTTTTAAGGTTCATGTGTGGTTTTGGCATGTGCTGGTACTCTTTTTTTTTGGCTGATAATATGCCATTGTATAGCTAGAGCACATTTTGTTTGCCTGTACTTCAGTCAATAGCTATAGGAGCTGTTTCCACTTCTGGGCATACTCTATAGTATAGTATACTACTATGAATATTTGTGCATGGATTTTTATGTGGACATATATTTTTATTTCTCTTGCATGAAATATTTATTCATTTCTCACTTTTCATGGTAGTTATGTTGTATAAAGTCACCAACTCTGAATTAGCAAATACTGAGCCATTATTCCTAGGGGGAATATGGGGTTAGGTGCCTACATGTGGCTGGTCACAAGACCTTCATCAGCTGATCAATACATAAACTTGTTTTGTGTGTGTTTCTATTTAAAGATGCCTTATTGAATATATTTCTTACAAATGATTTATTATACATAGTACTTCTTTATAATAAAACCATAGCTGAGAAGACTCTGACTCTGGGAAATATGGTAAATCCCACTGACTTTTAGTTCTACACCAATGCTGTTAATTATGCTCTTACTATCAGTTATTATCTTACACATCCACACATTTAGCCTTGTCCATCCTTTTCATAACTTCATTGTGCACTATAGATAACATTTTAGCTCTTTCTGGAGTGGTTTCGCATACATATCAGGAAATTTCCTCTTCCTTATTCTGGATGTACAGTATTATTGATTAACATGAAACTCACAGCCAACATCACTATTATTCATGCTTCAGTGAAGCTTTTTAACGCATGTTTTTCCTCTGTAAAGTACTTCATGATCTTCTTGTGCTTCAGAACACTAGGCAGTGAAGTCACCAACAAAAAGCACAGAAATGCAAAGATACATGGCACTAAATAGACCATGAATAGAACACTTATATTTAACATAAGGGGTAAAACAAGAAGGCAGAGGATTGCTTTGTTTAATCTCAGCTGGGATCATGCATGTCAGGTGACTCAGACTTTTTGTCCCCCCACACATGGCCATGAATGATGACAGAAATGCCTTAAGTGTTGATTTGAGGGTTACACATAGATATTTACAAGTAGGTAAATTTGCAAATGCATATGTATGAGTAACAAAGATTGAGTGTACCTAGAAATGGAATAGTTGGGTCATATGGTGACTCTGTACGTAAACTTTTATGGAACTGCCTGATGGCTTTCCAGTGTGGCTGCAGCACTTTACATTCTTGCCAGAAGCATGTGAGGGCTCCTAATACTCACGTCCTTGCTCATGCTTTTTATTATCCATCTTTTTCATTCTTGCCATTCTGGTGGTTGTGAAGGGATATCTCATTGTGGTTTCATTTGCATTTCCAGATCATTAATGATGTCAAGCATATTTTTATGTTGTTATTGGCCATTTTTATACCTTCCTTGTAGAAGTGTTTTTTCAGATCCTTTGCAAACTTAAATTTGGGTTATTTTCAATACCAGTAAGATTTCAATTCCATGCTTTCAGTAATGGATAGAATAATAAGGAAATAGGAGGAATAAGAAGATTTAAAATAACTTGACCCAACAGATACATACAGAATTGTCTAGCTATCCCTTTAATTCTATCAACTTTTGCTTCCTGAATTTTCTAACTACCTATGTAGTTATATGTATGCCTATATATATTTATCATATATTCCTTGTGGGTAGGGCACTTTAATCACTACACAATGTCCCTCTTTAAATTTAGTAAAAAAATTTTGTTTTAAGGTTGTACTTTGTTTGATATTGGTTTGATAGCCACTACAGATTTCTTGTAGATGCTGTTTGCCTGATACAAATTTTAATTCTTTTTACATTTATCCATCTGTATCATTGAAGCTAAAGTGTTATCTCCTTGATACAACATATAGATTAGTCATGTTTTCCTTTTTATCTAATCTTACCATCACTATATTTTGATCAGATTTTATATTATTTTCAAATACAGTGTTATTATTGCTACAGTTGGATTTATGTGTACCATTTTACTTTATTTTAGGAATAGTGTCTTTCTGTTCTTTTATTTCTTCTTTACCAATTTCTTTTGCATTAAGAAAGTATTTTGTACTGAAAAATTTAATTCCTTTAGTGACTATTCCCTATATTATTTTGGATGTTTTCTTTAGTGGTTGCTTTAGGGGTTACTGTATATATCTCAATTTATTGGAAATTTATCCTAACTTAATTGTACCCAGATATAGAAATGTATAGCTGTCTTCACTCTTCCCCCATTTTGTGCTATTATTGTTATGCATATTAGATCTATTTATATTATAAACCCAACAATATATTGTTATAATTGTTAATCTACATAATTTTAAGAATTATTATTGAGAGACAGAGAGAGAGAGAGAGAAAGAGAGCATGGGGGGAGGGGCAGGGGGAGAGAAAGAGAATCTCAAGCAGACTCCCCAGTCAGTGGAGAGCCCAGTGCAGGGCTCTATGTGGGGCTCATTCTCATGACCCTGAGATCGTGACCTGTGCCAAAATCAAGAGTCAGATATTTAACTGACTGAGCCACCCAGGTGCCCCAGCTAACCTACATAATTTTATATCTTTCAAAGAAGCTGAGAAAAGAAATGTGAGCTGGCTATATTTTAGTGTTTGTTATATTAATCTTCTTATTTACCCTTTCTGCTTCTCATGATTTGTTCCTGTGGGATTTGAGGATTACAGTATGGTGTCATTTCCTTACTCCACAGCTTTGCTTCTACCTATGTCTTTAGTGCTATTATTGTCAAATACATTATATATGTATATGTTATTGGAACAACTACAAAAAATAGATATTTTGTACATATAATTTTTAATTAGTTAAGAAAGAAGAAATATACATTTATAGTGTTTTTTATAATTACATATTTGCCTTGACTTGTGCCTTTTTTTCCTCTTCATAAGAATTTAAATTATTTTCTGGTGTCACTTGCTTTCAGCCTGAAACTTGCTTCAGTATTTCTCATAAGGTGGATCTGTTAGTAACACATTATCTTAGTTTTTTTTTTTTAAACCTCTAAATGTCTTTATTTTACCTTAATTTTTGAAAGATAATTTTGCTGGATGTTAAGATTTTTATTTGTTAGACTTTTCTTTCTGCACTGTGAGTATGCTATCCACCCCTGACTTCTGGCCTATGTTATTTTTGATGAGACATTAGTTGTGATTTTTATTGTAGTTCTCTTGTATGTGATAGGGTCTTTTATCCTGCCACTTCCACATTTTCCCTTTCTTTTGGCTTTTAGCATTTTTGTTGTGATATATTTCAGTGTAGAACATTTTGTACTTATCCTACGCAAATTTTGTTGGACTTCTTGAATGTGTAGATGGGTGTTTTTCTTCAAATATGGGAGGTTTTCCGTCATTATTTCTATGTATATTTTTTCTGCTCCTTTCTCTTTCTCTTCTTTTGGTATTACTAGTTTATGCATATGTTTGTATACTTAGTATACAAACTTTGTAGTGTCCACATTTCTCTGAGAACCTGTCCCATTCAATTTTCTTTTTTTCCCCCCTTCTCTTGGATTGCATAATCTCCATTGATAAATCTTCAAGTTCACCAGTTCTTTCTTCTGCAAGTTCACATCTGTTTTAAAAGCCCTCTAGTGAATTTTTCATTTCAGTTATTGCACTTTTTAACTCCAGAATTTCCATCTGATTTTTTGCTGTAATTTCTATTTTATAACACATTGTCATCATATATTCTCTTACTTCTTTAAGAATGATTTCCTTTAATTTTTTGAGCACATTTGTAATTGTTTGAAATCTTTGAAGTTGCATTGAAGCTTTTGCCAGTTAAGTTTAATATCTGAGCCATTTCTGTTGTTGTTTTCCTGTGTATAGGTTATATTTTCCTGAATTTTTTGCATGTTTCATAAGTGTTGTTGTTGAGAACTGAATATTTTAGTTAACATATTATAGTGATGCTGGGTACTGATTACCCCATATTCCAGAACTTGTTTTTGTTGTTTATTTATTTGTCCAATGTCTTGGCTACTTTAATGTCTAAGGCTATTTTAATAGTGTCTGTTTTTCCAAGATGTACAGCCACTAATGTCCTGGCTCAGTAGCTCAGTCTTAGGGATGAGATAGTCACTGTGGGATGGCAATGATTTGTACAGGAGCTTTTTTGACTGTCTCTTTCTCTGATCTCTGTTAAACTGCCTGCCACTACTGGAATCATACTCATCTTTTAGACTCTGCTAATTGCTGGATGATTGCTCTGTTGCTTCTGTCCATGCTCTGGAGTATAAAGGCCGCACAGTGTGATCTAATTAAATTTTGTACTTTTTGTAAGGCTAGTTTTTGAGTGAAGTCTTTGGAGTTTCTGACTCCAGAAAGGCTCTCCTGAGCTATCTCTTTCCCTGGTTCTTTCTGGTAAGCTAGCTGGTTTAGCTTCTTGCTCTAATGGAACTATCAGTTTTCTCTTAATTGCTTACCAGCAAAATCTCCATTGTTTTTGAGAGCAACATTAGGCTTAAACCTTTAAGAACTCTATTTCAAATGATGCTGGTTTCTTTGGAAAGAGTATAAAAGCTTTCTGTTCTTATGGATTCTTTCTTCCCCATCTGTTCTTTTTTTTTTTTTTAAGATTTTGTTTATTTATTTGAGAGAGAGAGAGAGGAGAGAGGTCAGAGGGAGAAGCAGACTCCCTGCCAAGCAGGGAGCCCGATGTGGGACTTGATCCCGGGACTCCAGGATCATGACCTAAGCCAAAGGCAGTCGCCCAACCAACTGAGCCACCCAGGCATCCTTCCCCATCTATTCTTACAGAAAAATTTCTGAGCCATTGTTTCAGAGTAAGGAATAGGGACAGTGGCTTGCTTCTCCTAGAATGACAATGCTGCTTTATTGGCTAGGCATAAGTGTCAGGGTCTGGTCTCAGTTTGTCTCTCCTGGCGTGGAACCCTTGTCCTACTAACAAACTGGGCAAGAGCACTCTGGGTCCCAATATTCTTTGTCTGCTGTTCCAGGGATAGAGCTTCTGTCGTATGAATGAGTATGGGTTGAGGAAGAGAATATCTGATCTCTTCTGTCCTATGAATGAGGGTGGGTGGTGGAAGAGAATATCTAATTCTTGGCTGCATTGCTAGGAATTAACCTTCTGCATTTGGAACTAAAGGCCTATGAATGTTTGTGGTCTGACTTTCCTAATATCCTCTAACTGGGAGCTTATAGGAGAGGGATCCCTGTTTTCTTGACCACACCCAGTCAGAATGGAACTTCTGTCATGCTTACCTGGACAGTTAGTAGGGAGGAAAAGGGTTATCTCTGAAGTGCCATAGACTCATTATTTTTAATGGGAATTAATATATTTTTTGAATAAATATTTCTTAGTTTGCTGTTTTCTCTTAGTATAATTTCCAGAGACTTTAAAGTATTATTTTTTAATCTTTAGCAGTTATGGTTATTTTGCCAGGAGCAATTGTACAGAATTTCTCACTCTGATATTCTGGAAGTGAAAATCTCTCTCAGGGTTTTGTATGCACCTGGAGGAGGATGAAGGCAGTTATCTGAATTAAGAGTTAAAAAACAAAACAAAACAAAAAACAAACAAACAAACAAAAACTTACAAGATATAAAAAGGACTTTCAGGACTTGATTTCTGGCCAGAGTCAGCCAGCCTTTTCTACCTTGATTGAATTTTTCTGAAAATGTCTTACCTTTGCAAAATGCTTTGACTATTTAGCCTTAGGATATTCCACAACTTTTTTTTTTTTCTTCCAGCAATGTGTACATTACACTGAAAAAGTCTGAATTTTTGGCTCCAATTTGAAATCCATAATTTAGGATAATCTTAGACTCCCCTTCATTTATTTGATATCTTGGGGCCATTCTCAATTCCTTAAGCCAGAAACTTTAAATGTGTTCATTGAGGTCAGTTCATCAAACTTTATGGAATTTCTGCCCTGAGCCATATATCAGCATTGGTCTGGGTGCAGTGGGAGACTCCAGTAAATATGGTATGATCTGTAGCTTGAAGTACCCATTAATTTGAGATTTAGACAGCTTAGAGTACACAATTAAATTCTCCCATTTTGCAGGCACTTGCTTAGTATTAAGGTTCTTTCTGGGGTATTGTGTCTCCCCCAGGATCATTAGAATAGTCCAGTTGGTGGTATTTACATTTGTATCATGTGAGTCACATTGGCTTCTTTAGCAAAATACCCAGTAAACATGTTCTGCTGGCTTCAAAGGCTGCCTAACTTCTCATGACACTACTATAGTTTCTCTATTGACTGAGACTTAAACTTTCTTGGTCCCTCTTCTACACCTATGGCATAGCTATATTCTATGATATTTTCCAGCTTAATTATTGTTTCTTTTATTATCCTTTGATTCTCCTATATGATTATAGGATCATATTGCCCAGGATAGCAGACAGCTAGGAGTATGTATTAAAACTATGATGAATTTACCATACATTTTAGGACAGTGTTTCTCTACATAAACCTTGAAGTTAATTTATAAATTGTTGATATCTCTGGTTCTTTTCCTGGCCATTGTCCTGTCAGTCTGAAAGATTTTGGCTAGCAACTATACCTCCTTGCTTTATCTATCTCCTCTTTTTGTTGTTGTTGTTGTTGTTTTTTAAAGATTCTATTTATTTATTTGACAGAGAGAGAGAGAGAGAGAGATCACAAGTAGGCAGAAAAGCAGGCAGAGAGGAAGGAAGCAAGCAGGCCCCCTGCTGAGCAGAGAGCCTGATGTGGGGCTCAATCCCAGGACCCTGGGATCATGAGCCGAACCAAAGGCTAAGGCTTAACCCACTGAGCCACCCAGGCATCCCTATCTCCTCTTTTGATTTTCATGTCAGGTTTACTAATCCTACAGACCAACCCTGAGCCCCACTCATTGACTGAACATCTGTAATTCCCCCTGTGTGACAGGCATTGTGCCAGGTGCTGGGGCTTCAATACCAATGAAGTGATTTCCTTGACCTTAAAGGAGTTTTGTAGGCTTGTGAGAGGCCCAAAGATGAAAACAAACATATGTAACAATTCAGTGTTCTATTATAAAATATGTGCAGGACACATAACGGACCTAAGTTCAATGCTTAGTTTTATAGAGGGAGGTAGGAAAAGCTTAATTTCAAGTAAGTGATGATTAAACTGTACCCATTCTGGAAAGACAGGATTAGACAAGAAGTGATAAGGAAGACATGAGAAAGGCTTGGAGATAAAAATCCACACAAACAGGCTTAATTTACATTTCTAAAAAAATTTATTACTGGGAGAGCATGAGTCCAATAGAGGAGTAAGTTTTCTGGATTACGCTATTTTCCTTTTATTTTTTCTGATGCCCTTTCTGATTCTACTGCTCCCAACTTCCTTAATAGTGGAGAACAGAGTCAATCTCATCTAACACAACATCTAACATATTTGGCAGGCCCTTAAAAATGTGTTGAATGAATGAGTATTGATCATAACTGATCATAAATCAATTGATTATTATCCCATTTAAAGGCAGTTCTTTGCCTTAGAAACTATTTCTGAGTATACTTCATGTAATGATACCAGCCCATAGGGGTGGTTGGGCTCCCAGCCTTTCTACAGAAATGTCTACATCTTAGAGTTCCAAGAAGGGCCAGGTTTGGCCAGCACTTTTACTAGAAGGGCAGAAGGGATGTACAGATTGTAAATAGGTATAGAGCTTTTTCCTAATTTTAAGAAAAATTACGTGCTTTGACTTCAGTTATGCACAATAAGGTAAAAAATGAGTAATTCAAGTATAGACTTTTACCTTAACCTTCTTTTTCTTTTCTTTTTTTTTAATGTAAGATCAATATCTCCTAACATATAATGTAAAGTACCAGTTTGGGTCTTTCAGCCCTCTTGATGTATCCACTCTACATTTACTGAAGGGCAACTCCCTGATTTGTAATTTCCTGATATCCCCAGGCTCTAACTCCCTCTGTGGGTTCTGTAGCATCTCCTAGGTATGGATGGAGAGGTAAGTGAAGGAAAGCTAACTCTTCCCTGTACTGCTTGGTCTAGTTAGTTTCCATAGTATATAGCACAAAGGTGTGAAAGCATTATTGATTTCAAGTATGCATGTATATATGTATGTATGTATGTATGTATGTATGTGTGTGTATCTATTTATTACTGAGGATGAAAGGAAAACTCAAAACAACTCAACACTTTAAATATCATCAGTAAGGATAACTCAGTAGACATAGCCTCAGGCCTTAACCAGGTGTCCTGCCCTAAATATTTGTCTCTGTCCAGGAAAGGACCTTTGGGGTAAGCTCCTCTTCTCTATATAGGGTCCATTTCCTCTCAATGACCCTTAATCCCTAGCAGTATATTTACTCAACTCTCACCTATTAACTGTGATAAGGGGGTCAGGGAGGCAAACTAAGATTTAATAATCTAAGGTCAAGAGAATAAATGGCAGTAGGTACTCCCCCCACCATCAATAGTCCTCCCAAAGATAAACATTAATTATGAGAGAGATTTTGCAGCTGAATGCCTTAAAGAGAATGGAGTTCTTTTTCTGACTACCACATAATTTGCAAGACAACACTCTCTCCAGCAGTCTGGACATCTAATTATTCTGCAGAAAATATGTAATTCCCTTTTTTCCCATTCTATCCCCACCTTTATCCTTCTGCTCATGCTGTTCTCAATTGCACTCTTTGGGCCCTGCTTAGAATAAGAGAAGCTGGCTAATGTGGGGCCAGGTCCTCATCCAAGGCTGCTCTTTAATAGAAAGATGCTTCACTATTGCTGTCCCATTAAGGAATAGATTAACTCCTTATCTGAAAGTCCACCTTACCCTCAGTTTCTAACTAGCAGGAAGGGACCCATGGATTAATCTTCCCCTTGTATAATATAGGTAATTGATGATCTTTATGCACAATAGCTGGGTCACATGATCTAACAAAGGATTTATTTTTTTCTGATTCATGCTTCACTTTCATCTTCTTACAAAAGAATAAAAAATCAAGCTGGATTTAAGTGTTTTGTGCTGTATTTAACGAATCACCTTCCCCAAAGAAAAGAAAATTATACAAACTCTCCTAGAAAATGCAACCAGCATGGTCATCATAACTTTATGTCTATACTCCAGTTAATTATGAAAAATGTTCAAGTCCTTAAAGAAATCTTAAAAAAGAAGATCTTGAACATGTGGCTATGTATCCCAGTGAGGCTAAAATTGGTGAAAGAGCTGAATGCCAAATAATAATTTCTGCTAAATAATTCAGGCCCTCCAAACTCTGATATTTTACTTACTTTAATGAGCATAATGGGTGCAAATAGAGATGGTCTCCCTCATGGTGCCAGACACAATGTGCTTTTGCCTCATGGTGGGCCCTGTTTTCCTTGGGCAACTCATATCTCTTTACACGTGTCCTTGGTTCCCTGGGTCTGGCACTACTACCCACTAAATAATGTAGGTTGAAGATACTAACTGAAAATGTTTTGATGGTGATTGTCATGAAGAAAAAAAAGGTTGCATTTCAGTGAGAAAGGCTGTGCTACATCTCATTTGCAATAGGATGGAATGGGAAAAAAAGACATTTTGGGACTTGGGATTCCCTCTAATGTTATTTTTTTTTCTTTCTTCCTTAGGGAAATGACGCCGATATGGTTGATAAAAATAAGTGCTGTACGCTCTGTAACATGTCTTTTACCTCGGCAGTGGTGGCTGACTCACATTATCAAGGCAAAATCCATGCCAAAAGGTTAAAACTGTTGCTAGGAGAGAAAACCCCACTAAAGACCACAGGTATGTGTGGGAACAGTGATCATGGGAGACTGTGAAGTCGGGGTGCTCACCTGTCCCATTAATTGTGCTCCCTCTTCGGCAGAGGCTGCCTGAATAGAGTCTAAAGGTAGATGCCCTTTGAAACCTAAAGGGATGGGCAGGGAGCCCCACAGACCTTGCTGTTATAAGGTTATTCAGTACAATTACAGGTGCTCATTCTCTCACCCTGGGTCCTTCAGATTAATAATTCAGCAACTGGCATCTTCTGCAAGGCTGTTTGCATCCTGCAAGGTGTTGTCTATCACACTGATTATATATTATATAAGATACGGTACCTATTATGTAATGAATGCTGTTTTTCCATAGCTTCAGTGTGTCATCTGCATGGCTAACATGTGGTGTTTTGTGTCTAGTGGGTCAACTCACTGCCTGTGTCTGTGTAACACAGCCTGTCCTCCTGCCTTTATCTTGGTGAGGGTGGGGATGAGGGAAACTGCAGACAGCTAAGATGTATTCCCCTACCCCCCCAGAGGTGACAGTTCCTGTTGTCTGTAATTCAGTCCTGTTCACACTCACAACAAAAAGCTGAACTATTGATAAAAAAATCATTTAACCCTATAATTACATCACTAAAATAATTATTCATAATTATATCAAATTATGAAGCTAAAATATTATAATTGAATCAAGTTAGACTATTTGGACATGGTTTAAATTGTGGTGAAGATGTTCCTAGGCTGGATTGTAATCCCAAGAAGTTGGGGGTATATTTCATGATGTCTACTCTTCCAATGCAATTAAAATGTAGCAGTGCTTTTTATCTTTCTGTCTAATGAATCGTGCATAAATTGTGGGCGTAATTATTTTTTAAATGGTATTTTGGAGATTGGAGGGAGTCTAAAACAATACTTGGCTTTTATTCTCACCAGTATTTTCCTTAAGAAAAATATCTTCTTTCACCTAGAGAATAGAGAGGAATCTTTTCACTATATTTTTCTACTTAGTTTAACTAAAGGGTATTGTTTTTGTAAAGGTGGCTATGACATTCAGATATAGGACGGGGCTGCAAAACACCTGAAATCTGGAGCTGAACCTGACTTGTTCCTGGGTACACTCCATGTCTTAGCATTTATAAGCAGTCACTTGGTTGAAACTCCTGATTCTTGCTCTCTAAAAGGTTAGATATTCACCTTGTAACCTACTCCCCAACAAATTTCTTAAAATAGACACCTCAAAGAAACAGTCACTGGAAAATTTTTACCTTTTTTCCACGAATGAGTAACTAGCCCATTTTTTCTTTCTGCTTAAGCAGAGAATTGCTGTTAAATTTAATTTTGGAGACAGTGATGGAAGAGGAGGAGCTCTATCTTTGTTTATCATGTCAATTAGCAAAGGGGAGAGTTATTATTTCTGTAAAAAAAAAAATCACCACATGGCACAAATGGTTCTTTGTGAATTTAAATACATTCTCCAGATAACCAAGCACTAGCTTGTTTTCCTGAATTCAAATACTCTCCAAGCTGGTAAATATAACTTGGGTGTAATTTGTTAGTTCCCATCAGTATATGCCAAAGGAAAAATCAAGAGCACTTAAACTGCAACCTTTCCTTCATAACTTTGTCTTGGTGTCCACAGAGCTGGCCCAGTCCTCAGTGTGACCAAAATCAGGTTTTGCTGATTTTGATTTGTTTTCAGTTAGGCTAGAAGGGATGGGGGTGGGAGGTAAGTAGCTCTATCAGCTTGTAGCTTGAGCTGGGAAAACATATTTCTGCTGCTTTATGCCAGCATCTCCCTTCCTGATCTAACTCACAGTGCCCAGGCTGTGTATCCCCATTCTGTAGCTTAGGCACTCATCTGTTCTCTCTAAAGCTGCTTGGAGCAGAAAGAGTCTTGGAGAGTGGCAACACTAGGCAGAATTAGAGGGTCTGGGAGCTAAATTGGTCCCTGGGCTTGGGCTGGTGTCAACCCAGCTGCTGGCAGGGAGCAGAGGAAGCAATGTGTCCTGCTAGAGCCAGGTGAGTCATTAGGTACAAGGATAAGCAGAGGGTGGGCATTGGGAGGTGTGGGAAAGGATAAGATTTGAAGGCTTAATAGGAGGATGGGACTTAGCAATGGAGGGTCTAAGGACAGAGATCCTGCAGAGAACAAGCTGGGTACTGACATAGGGAAAGTCTGGCAGGTGTTGGCGGGACCCTGGCTGCAGGCTGGTGAAAGTAAAGGCTGTTAAGAGTGTGACAGATCATCATAATTTAAGACAAGAGGACTGGGCTACAAGTCAGGTGTAAGGAACAAATCAGGAACCTAGTTTCCAGACAGGATATAGGTTGAAGCTTGGTCTCAAACACAAATTCACATACTATAAGTAAGGATAAGGACCAAGAGGCATGAGAAAAGAACACCTAGGCTGTACATTTCCTGACCTACTAAGTTCAGTCCCTCCAGCTCCCTGAATAGAGTCCGGATGGCCTGCCATCTCTTCTTGCTGCCTGCGGCCAAGCCCAGTGGCCATTCTTGAAGGACGTCACCCTCTAAGCTGTGGCTGCCTTATGCACATCTAGGAACAGCTCTGCCTAATCAAGCAGCTTAGCTTGAAATTATTTCTGTAATGAAAACAAAAGGGAAAAAAGAACATATAAAACCCAGCCAACTGAGTTAAGATGCTGGAAAGAAGCAAGTGCCCCACTCAGGTATGCCATGTGAGCTACCCCTCCCAGAATAACAGGCTCTTGAGCTGTACTGATTTCTGGGTAAGGAAAATTGATGCACAACTCAGTGCTTCCCCCAGCTACAACGTCTGATGAGGGTGAGCAATTGGTGTCTGTGAATCATTACCTTTCCGCCTACTCAAGATGTGCTTTGATCAAGCATCAACTGGATATCCTGCAGAATTATTGCAGTTGGAGTTGTCTTCTCCAGATGGGAGCATGTTTACTAGAATTTCTGAAATGCCTGACAGAGCTGCTGGGACAAATACCAGCTCCCATTCTTGTTGGTTAGTGTGCTTCAGAATCTCTGTTCTCATTCATGCTCTTCTACATCCTGCTGTAAGACGAAAGCTTGAGGAGAATTCTAGGCCCACCGTGGAGGGTCTCAGAGGGTCAGCAGACCTCAGCATTGAGGTCTTGCCCAGATTGGAGGCTGGCCAGAGGTTGTCACACCATGAGAAGGATTTAGAGGAGGCATAGCCCAAGGGTTGGAGTAGGGAAGGGCATGACAATCCTCTCTTTAGGGGGAAAATAAAGAAACAGAGGTGGTTTAGGGCAGAAAAGAAATTGCTCAGGGGCAAATCTTTGGAGTCTGTTATGGGAAAAAAGAGATACATAGTGTGTGAGTGTGTGTGTGTGAGTGTGAAAGAGTATATAAAAATGTGGGAGTGGGAGTGTGTGAGAATAGGTGAGAGTATATGCATGTGTGTGAATGTGTGAGTGTGAAAGAACATTGTGAGGATACATGAAATTGTGTATGTGGGTGTGTGGGTATGTATGTGAGTATATGTGTAAGGGAGTGTGTGAGAATATGTGTGTGTGAGAGGCTATATGTGTGTGCATATGTGAGTGTCAGAGAAATTGTGTGAGAATATGTGAGTGTGCATATGTGTGTATGTGAGTGCCAGAGCATTATAAGACTATGTGTGTTTGTGTGTGTGCATGGGTGTGAGAGTGTGTGAGAATATGCAAGTATGTGAGAGAATATGTGACTGTTGCATGTGTGAATGTGTGTGTTCATAGGTGTATATGAGTGTGAGAATATGGGTGCATGTGTGAGTGTGAGTGCGTCTGAGGGAGTGTGTGAGTGTGTGCTCGGATGCAATAGATGTACAATGAGTGAGTAGAAAATTAAGGAGTTAGATCTGAACTCAAGACAAGAAAAAGATTACTAAGTTCCAGAGATGTTAGATTTCTCTAATGAAACCTAAAGGAAAGCCAACCAACTGGACGGAGATGCTAGAGAGAGCAGCTCAGGTCTGCTGCTGTGTGAGCTGTTCCTCCAGAATGGCAGGCCCTGGAGCTGACATCAGACTCAGGCAGGATGTGGGGCTGAGCAGGTGGGGGAGGGGGTGTTGTTGAAGCAGAAGCTGGCTGACACTTGGCAAGGCATTTCCTGAGGGGATTCCACCAAGAGACATCAGCCTAGATGGCATTTAAAGTCCTTCTACTCTGATTCTCCGCCTAAGGCTATCTGTGGGCTTGACCCACTGACCTGATGGCAGCAAGAATGATGGCCTGGGATTCAGGAGACAGGAGCCCAGGGCCTGGCTCGGCTTAAGGAGCTGTGTGATCTTTGGTAGGTACATTATCCTTTCCAACCTCACTTTTCTCACCTGTCATTTCATTCTAACACCCGAGGCTCTTACCTCACTGGCCCTTTTATGGAGCAAACAATAGAATTAAAAGCTTTGGAAAGTAGGTTATTCACATGTGACCATGTGGTAAATAAATTGATGGGGTGAGGAGACAGCCTAACTCCCTTCTATCAAAGACTCGGACTTCCTGGTTAACATGGGGTTGTTCAGCTACTACCTTGGGAAGGTACAAAGGGACATTGTGTGTGTCTCCTTGGAGACAAGCCTTTCTGGGATGAGTTGCAGGAGCCAAGGCAGGCAGGGCCTGGCACCGGAGCTGCCCACTGGAGTTAGGTAGTGCTGGTGGGCATGGAGGGGGCAGGGAATGGCCATGGAGCTGAGAAGACTAAAAGGCTCCAGGTGTGAAGAGGACCCATCAGGAGGAGAGAGACCCTGTCACTAAGCTGGGGGGCAACCCCCTGGATCTGGAATGGACAAGTAGATGCAATAGTAAATCATTTTCAAGACTAGAACTCCAGATCTTCAAGGATAAAAGAAGGAACCAGACATCCAAATGAGGATCCACAAGAGGGTACAGATCTCGGGAATGCGGAAGCAGCTCTGTTAGCAGAGTCAAAACACCAAGTGATAAAGGGCTAGAAGCTGAGGCCGAACCTCAGAGGTCAGGCTGCTGGTGCTTAAATTCTGCTGAGTTAATTCCAAATCCCTGAGGACTGGAATTTGACCCTGGATACCCCTCACAAGGAGCTGAGTCTGTGGGGAAAGGTGAGCATTTCCAACAGAATGAGGAGGATGAGGAACCAGACAGAGCTTTGAGGCCATGTGCTGCATGATTGGCTTCATTCTGGGATCCTGGGCACCTCACTGTGGCTTTTCCCCAATGGCTGTCTGGCTGGCCCATAGCGTGTGTGCTAGAGGGCTTCAGGCCTGCCAGTGACCCAGCCCTGAGGACAAGATCTCTTTCTGCAGGAGACCAGATAGTGGTTTCCAAGATCGCACCGTCCTGACCCCCAGAGTCTATGAATAGGTGTTACATACCAGGACTTAAGATTGCATATGAATTAAGACTTCTGGCCTCTGGAATGATAATAAAATAAAATTGTGCTGTTTAAAGCCATTACACATGTGGTAATTTGTTATAACAGCTTCAGGATAGACACAGACCCAAGGAAATACTTGGCCAAACAAGGTGGTCTTCAGTGTGCATTCCACACACCCGCCTCAGGGAAGCTTGAAAGCAGCGTCAGCAGCACTGATGTCACTCTGGCCAGGGACTTGGCTGAAGAACAAAAGGTCTATCTTCATATCGGGATCTTATTCCCCAAATACAACTTATCACTATATTGTGCAAAACCTCTGGTCTATTTCCATCGATAGCAAGGTGAATTCCTTCTCCTAGGGTGCAGGAGCTTCAACAAGTTAGCTCTTTGGACCTCCCAGCTTATTTCCTCTCTCTGCTCCACACACCTTCTCTAGTACTCTGGCAGACAGGTCTCCTGTACCACCAGCCCACTGTGCCTTCCCTGCCACTGTCCTGTAGCCCAGAGACCCTTCCCTCTTCTGCTCTGGATCTCCATAGCTTCACCTTCCAAGCATTGGAGCAGGCCTCCCACAGTCTCGGAAGTGTGTCATGGCTGCTGGAAATCGCAAGGCATATGGCACTGGCTTTGAAGGGAGATCAAGGTGGGACCCCCTTTATTAGCAGAGGACTCAGCCTCAGCCTCCTTTTTCCCCTCCGTACAGTGGGTATAATGCGATGACTTGTATTAAGGGTTTTCCATGATGATTGTGCGAGCCGGTTAAGAAATGCAAAGTGCGGGGCACCTGGGTGGCTCAGTGGGTTGAAGCCTCTGCCTTCGGCTCGGGTCATGATCCCAGGGTCCTGGGATCAAGCCCCACGTCGGGCTCTCTGCTCGCAGGGAGCCTGTTTCCCCCCCTCTCTCTGCCTGCCTCTCTACCTACTTGTGGTCTCTCTCTGTCAAATAAATAAATAAAATCTTTAAAAAAAAATGCAAAGTGCTTGTCACAGTGCTCAATAAATCTTAGTTCTGTCCACTCAGGAAACAAAGCTATTTTTATTTACTCTTCTCTGAACACTGTGCTGTATAATTTTGCACTTAAAATATCTTATTGTGTATTGTCCCCAGCTGCTTCCCTCTGGTGAGTTTACCTCACTCATCAGTCTTTAAGCACTCTTCACAGAGGAACCGCTTCTCCACACAGCACTCTTCACAGAGGAACCGCTTCTCCACACTTATTCTGAATTCTGCCATGTTCCCCTATACAGGCTGGCCTGCCATGTTCTTCTCCATGACAGAGAGTAACAGAAAAATATAATCTGGTGTTCAGTCCCTGCTTGAGAACTAGTACAGCATAGAAGTATGGGCCAGGGTACACTGTCCCAAAAACGGGGTCAGGGGGTGGGGAGAAGAATCAAAACCACTCCAGAAATCTGCCAAACAAAACATTAGTCCAGTGTGACTGGGTAGATAAGGGGAAAAGAGGAGAACCAAGAGAAATAAGCAGGAGATCAGATTTGAGCAGAGGTTAGGTTGGAAGATGGGAAAAACAGCCTGAATGTTCCAGAGGCTGGCCACTGAGGCTTTGGATTGTGTACTGGGGGCTTTGGATGTGTGCCAGGCAGGGAGCTGTTAATAAAGGTGTTGGGCTGGCCGTCCAGGGTACAGACTAGCTGATACCAGCAGTCTTAGGAGGAAGCACAGCCAGGGCAAGGGACTGGGGTAGGAAGGAAGGGACTAGGGCAGGAAGCTGAGCTGGGAATCCAAGGGGCATCAGTTATGTCAGATGGGAACAGGGCAGAGGAAAGTCAGGGCTGGGTGGTTCTGCTTGAATCCATTATCGTCAGTGGTCTCAGTTGCCCCTGCCTCCTGGAAGGCAGTGTAGCTTCTAACACCGAGCTCAACCGATGCTTCAGATATGTCACTGTTGCCTCCAGGAGTGGCTGCAGGAAGTCCTTAGCTGCTTCTAAATGGAGCTTCTCACTGAGTGGAAGCTCAGCCAACTTCAGTCCCACCAGGCTCTCTGGCCATAGATAGTTCAGACTGCATCGAGCATGGGGCCCTCTGTTGGTGACTGACTCACCCAGCGAAGCTGGCATTCTCAGACAGAAAATGTCCACCCCAAGGGATAGAAGTCATTTCTCCATTGAAGTTGAAATTCCCTCATTTGGCACCTACCAGGAGAGAATTCATAATGTGGAGGTGTCATTTCATTATTTTTTTTAGCTTAATCCATCTCAGCAAACACCTTAAGTCCTGGAAACCCAAAGGTAAATGAGATACCCCTTGCCCTCTGGAGGCTCCTCTGAAATACAATAACCAACACACTGGGAAGCTCTGCAAATACAATAGAATATTGAAGAGATTCAAGTAATTGTGGTTGGAGTGTTCTGAGAAGAATTTATGAGGAGAGCCAATTAAGTAAGGTCTTAATAAGTAACTGTCTAACCAATGGGGATTGTTGGGGAAGGGTATCAGTTTCTCAGAGGAATCCTTGATCTTGACCTGGGTTTCTCATCTCAGGAGTCATGATATTCTCCATTGGGGGAGGGTTTGTTCTGTGCACCACAGGATGTTTCACAGCGTCTCTGGCCTCTACCCACTAGATTCCAGAAGAGCCCCACTAGTTGTGACAATAAAAAAAAAGTCTCTAGACATAACCAAATGCTTCCTAGTGGGCAAATCTGACTCTAGTGGAGAACCATTGGTGTAGATAAGGAATCAGCATATTTTGGCCTGAGGACCAAATCTGACCTATTGCCTGTTGTATGATCTGCAAGCCAAAAATGTTTTTTGTTTGTACATGGTTTATTTATTTATTTATTTATTTATTTATGGTTTAGAAAAATCAGAATAATATTTTGTGACACTGAGAAAAATATGAAATTCATATTTCAGTCCATAAATAAAGTTTTATTGGAACAACCATACACATTCATTTATGTTCCATCAAGACTGGTTCTGGGTTACAGTGGCAGGGCTGAATAGTTGTGACAGGAACCACATGGTCCACAAAGCCTGAAATATTTGCTACGTGGTCCTTTACATGAAAAATGTGTTGACCTCTGATGCTAATAATGAAAGATCTCAAGGAAGAGGCAGCAAGGAATAGTGCTGGTGTGGGTTTGTACATAAAATGCAAGCATTTGGGGCACCTGGGTGGCTTAGTGGGTTAAGCCTCTGCCTTTGGCTTAGGTCATGATCTCAGGGTTCTGGGATCGAGCCCCACACCAGGCTCTATGCTCAGTGGGGAGCCTGCTTCCCCCCTCTCTCTTTGCCTGCCTCTCTGCCTACTTGTCTCTCTCTCTCTCTCTCTGTGTGTCAAATAAATAAATAAATAAATATTTTTAAAAATGCAAGCATTTTTCTGGACTCTACAAACCTTTGAGGAGCAGGGGGAGGCAGCAGGTGGGACAGGGGTCAGCAGATACATGTGACTGCGGGCAGAGGAAAGTTTGAGAGATGTTCCTTGGGGAGTTACCCCAAGAACTGAGAATGAGGGGGGTCCTTCCCCTTGTTAACAGCAAGAAAGTTCTCCAGAGAAGCTAAAGACTTGACTTATAGCCAATGTCTCCACTAAGTCTAAAATTCTAAGACATTTATGAAGACTAAACAGATGGATATTACTCAGATTTTGCCAAAGTCTTAGTATGCTTATAACTCGTGATTTTTAATTCTTAGATGAAATCTATGATCCAATCTATATTAGTTTCCCAGGGCTGCTGCAACAAATTAGCATAAGCTGGGTGGCTTAAAATAACAGAAATTTGTTCTCTCATAGTTCCGGAGCCTGAAAGTCCGAGACAGTTGTGGGCAGGGCCACGGTCCCTCTGAAGGTTCTAGGGAAGAGTCCTTCCTTGCCTCCTCCCACCTTCTGGTGGCTGTTGGCATCCCTTGGCATTCTAACCTTATTGCTGTGATCTCTGTTTCCACTGCCACATGCCTCTCTTCCCTGTGTGTCTTTGTGTCCTTCCTCTTACTATAAAGACACCAGTCACTAGATTTGAGGCCTGTCCTCATTCAGTATGACCTCATCTCAGCTTAACTAATTATATCTGCAAAGATCTTGTTTCCAAAGGAGTTCTCAGTCTGAAATTCTGAGTGCACGTGTATTTGGCCAACTTCTTTCCACTGATGGCACATGACAAAGGCTACAGGCTCTGAGATGATGCTTGCTAGCTTGTGTTTTCCCCCCTTTCTCATGATAAACCCATACAAATAAGATCATTGAAATAAGGAGGAGACTGTATTCTTACCCAAAATTCTAAAGAAGACATCTTTTAGCTATTCTTTAAAAATTTTTTTGAAGAGAATATGAATTACATAGTAGAACTCTAAAGCATAGGGAAGAAAGCTGTGAATCACAGGTATTCCCCATTGTCTCCCATTAATCAAAGAGAAATTTAGATTTATCCATAATCTGATATTATTGTTAGGTATTCTATTTAGGATTAACAGAAAAATTAATTTGTGTTTGTGGCAGACAAGTTCCTCATCCAAAATCCATTTGCTTCCTACACTCCCCAGACTTTGAATTGATTGTGTGTAGATGTAACATGCATTACCTTAAGACCAGGCTACAAGACAGAGGAGGGCCATTCAACCTACATTAGACTTTGCAAGAACAAGAAAGATGCCTTTATTGTGACACTTTGGGGTTGTTTGGTTTGCAGCAGAGCCTAATCAATCCTGGTTGATTCATTGTCCCTTAAAGTTACTGTTTCAAATACAAGCTTTTATGAATACATCTATCATTCTTAGCAGTAATGGATATTGAGCACTCTCTTTGATGTAATTCTCAGACATCATTGGCTTGACAGGAAATGGCATCAGACTTGGCAGTAAACTTTCTTTCATTTTGACCCTTTAGAGTTGAAGTTGCCTTAATGCGTGTATGTCTTAACAATAGTACAAGATTGATAGCAGACACTTCTGAAGGCATTACAGCATTATGGCTCTGTTGATGAGTGTACGTAGAACACTTCCTGGCACACAGTAGGCATTTAATAATTATTTGTTGGGTGAGTGAGAATTGGAAGCATAATTGAGAATAATGATAGGCATTTAAATACCTCTAGCTTTATTTTTGAATGAAGTTACCTTGGTTTTTGAAATTTTTGATGAATGATCAAGGGCAGTGGTTTCCCAGCTTTATAGGAAGTGTCATGCCTATCTCGTCTGCTTACTTGATTGAAAGAAACTTTTTTTTTTTCTCCTGGTAAAATAGGTGAAATGCCATGTAATGCAGAGTATAAATAAAGGCTCTGATGTCAGACTCCATTGTATAATCTGGTTATGCCTATGTGAACTCATGGTAAAAAATACGTGCATTTTGCTTAGCTCAATTAATTAATTAATTTCTTTATGTTTCAGATTTTTATTTAAATTCCAATTAGTTAACATGCAGTGCAGTATTGGTTTCAGGAATAGAATTCAGTGGTTCATCACTTACAACACCCAGTTAGCTTAGCTTAGTTCAGGCATGAGTTATATGTTGTTGACTTTGAGTTAAATGTTAATGAATCAAAGTATATATATGAAATAAGGTGTCTTTAAACAGAACACACATGAAGCAAGGTTCTGTATTGATCAGTTGACCAAAATGTGACCATAGGAACCTAAGCCCGAATTTCCCCTAAGGAGCCATCGTTTGCTATTTGCTTATTCAGTGTTCTTTGGAGACTTTGTAAGGAACATAACTTACTGGGAATAACAGGAATTGACTATATCAAAAGTTATATTCATTACACCTATAAAAACAGTCCAAAAATCTGTTCATCACTCAAAAATGAATAAAGATGTATAATATTTTAAAGATCCTAGCGTGAGGTAAAACCATAGTTGAGAGAGGAGAATCTAAACTAATAATAAAATAAGCAATCATCACTGATAATGTTAAAGACATTCTATCAGAAACATCACATTCATTGTTTCACTTGCTCTTCATAAAAAGCACGAAGTCTGAAGAATCGTTCTCTCTACTTTACCTGTGAGGGAATTAAGAGGACAGGGTAAAGGGACTTGCCTGATGTTATGCAGTAAAATGGCATAACTGGACCTTGAGCCCAGGGCTTCTGATTGTACATTTCGGGATCTTTCCTTCATCTTGAGGGGGTGACAAATAATTCTTCAAAAATGATCTACAGATTGTTGCTCACCAAATGAACAGCACAGTTCAGACTCTAAGGCTCTCACTAAAATGATCAGAAAAAATAAAACCAGAAAGATATATTTATAAACTTTAAAGCAAGTATTTCTCATTTGTAGGAACAGTGAACAATGTGGGGAAAGGAACAGATAAGCAATGATCTCGTCCACTCTGCTTGTCTTGTGTGTAAGTGTGTTTATCATATATTCCTCTTCTGCAATCTTGTTGCTTCTCTTCTTTCCTTCCTTATTTCCTGCTGAAAATGAGAGAGACAGAGCTTCAGAACTTTTCCATAAATTTCTATGCCAGACACGGAATTGCTTATTTGAGTTCTCTGTTGAATGAATAAAGATCAGGGTATTCTAGATCTGTTTGTAAGTTACATAAATTCAAGTTTTAAATAATATATGCACTCCAGGTTCAATCAGCACCTCTTATTTGCATATAAGATTTCATACACTTCAGCGGTTCTAATATCTGAATCAGGTTATTTGGTTTGCCAGCTAGCCTGTCTAGATACTTGTTTTAATAGATGCAAACAATACTTTGTCAAACAGGCAGATCTTCATAGCGGTGGGTTTTCTTTTAAATTAGAAAAGCTGGCATGTTCTAAGATGTCCTCTTTAGATCAGTGCATTTGTTCCAATGATGTCTTTGGCTTTTTTAAGACTTAAAACTACAACAAATAATACATTCATAGAATTGCAGATCTTGAAGGTGCCTACCAATCATTGTTTCAACCATCTCATTTTCCCCAATGAGGAAACAGGCCTAGAGAGGTAAAGCCATTTGCCCAGGGGGATATAACGAGTTGATGGCAAAGAGACTTTTGTTTTGCAGTAATCTTTCCATGATGTCACGATGTCAGAAGAAAACAAATCAATCAGGACGCTGACTATCATTCAGCAAATGGAGTTTAAATAAATTAGCAATGTGAGGCGAGCTAACTTCTTTTGGCCACTACCTTTGAACATTGAATCACAGGAGTCTTGGAACAATGATTAGATCAAGGCTACTGTCTTTTTAATTTTATATTTGATGACCAGAGAAACAAAAGATCAAAGATTGAACGGAATTAAAGACTTTAACAATGAGACTACTGCCTAGGTGATTTTCACAAATCCTTTTAAATAGCATAAACTCACTTTTCTTTTTTGGATGATCAAATAGTGGTATAAGACACTTGATGATTTCAGCAGCTTTTATGATGTGGTTATACCTTTATTCCAGAAAGTGTTCTTTAACACATTTTTATGAAGGAATAGAGTAGAACAATAAAATTGTCAGTTTCCTGTGCTTACACTGAAACTGACAATCGGAGATGTGGTAAGGGCATAGAATCCATACACAGAATGTATTACTATTCAGAAAAAACTCTGAGTGAGAGGTTTTCTGGCAATAACTCTTAAATCAACCATTAAAGATAAGAACCCTAAAACTGTCTATGAAATTGAGAAGGCACTTGTAAAGTAAGCATTCTACCTAAAATAACTGGTAGTGTCCCAGACTGTATTCTTATCCTTTGAAATATCTGTATATTTTACATGGAAGCCTCAAAAATCTTGTATACACTTGGGTTGGTTTCTTTAATAATCACATACAATAAGTATGAATTACTGGTTAGCACTTAAGCACAAGAAATAACATATTTCTTTGTATTTTGAAAATCAGTGGAGATTACTCCTATCCTCTAGCCCTGAAGATAGGTTAGAAGGATAGCCTTGGTCATCCTTTGGGGTACCCTCTCCTCCCTCTTTAGGGCCGCACAATGGCCTAGAGGTATAAGGGCACCCTCAAAGAACTCTCCCAGCCTGTGAGCTCTGGCTACTTTATCATCATCACCCAGGATGCTGTTGTGGGCTGGTCCACAGGCTATGGGTAAAGTCCCAGGGCTTCCTCAGAAGTGGATCTCAGCTTATCTATCTCCTTCTCAGGGTGACATATTCCTTCAGGTTAGAGACTTCCACTGATGGTTTCATCCCCTTTGTGCCAAGTGAGGCTATGGAAAAGAAGGCCAAGTCTCCATTATATATATTTCTGGGGAATGTTCTGCTGCCTTAGACATACTTTTTTTTTTAAGATTTTATTTCTTTGTTTGACACAGAAAGACACAGAGAGAGAGGGAACAGAAGCACCGAGAGGGGCAGAGGGTGAAGCAGGCTTCCTGCTAAGCAAGGAGCCTGATACAGGGCTCAACCCCAGGACCCTGGGATCATGACCTGAACTGAAGGCAGCTGCTTAACGATGGAGGCACTCAGGCACCCCTAGACACTGCTTTTAAGATGCCCAGGTCTCTACCCGTACTTGCAACCCTCGTTTCCCCAGTCCCTAATAAGACAATTCCTTTCCTGATACCAGAAAGCAGACCTTTCTTTGACACTCTGATCCCTTTGCTCTCCAGACAGCCCAGAATAAGTGTATTTGTTCATTCTGTCCTGGGGGTGGGGAAAGTTGGACTTTAAGGCTTAGCCGCCAGTTTGGAAGGCAATGGAAAACACCTTTCATTGTTATGAAGTGAGTCTATTGGGAAACAAGACAATTATTTAATTCCTCAGTAGGTTATTTTGTTGTATGAATTGTCATGTGACATAGATGCCAAACCCGTTTATCTATCTGAAGGCTGAAAAGATGAAATTTTGTGTTTTCTTACTTTACTCTCAGCCTTCAGAGAAACTGATTTTCTTGGGGAGGATTTCCTGCTACTTGTCTGCTGAATGTACACATTGTTGAGTCCTATTGCTGTCATTATGAATCCACGTAGGTTTTCAAGAGGATTTTGACCACTTAGAGGTACCATGAGTTGCAGCCATTCTTACTGTTGGTGATACTGGCTAAAGACGTGGTCTGGGAGTTCTGAGAGCTGACCTCGGAGCTGAGAGATAGGGAGATCTCTGGGTACAGACCTCAGAGCTGAGAGATAGGGAGGTCTCTGGGAGAGTCCTCAGTCATTTGTATGCATGATTGTTGCTCTACACCACATGTTGGGATTTCATGACTGAGAAGCAGGAGACTGGAGTTAAAGGTGTGCTCAGGAATTCCTGCTATAATTATATCTTGATTAGTGTAAAGTGCTAATGATTATCATCTTATTTTGCTTTTCAGTCAACAGAGCTGATGAAATCCTAATGGCTGGACCTTTCATTTTCAGTTAGTAAAACTCATACATCAAACATCCTGCTGGACGGGGAAGACAAGAACGAACTCTGGCATATACGTGAACATTTTACTTGATCTTCCTTAACACAAAGGGGAGATCATTTTTAGTCAAAATAAGTCAGAAAGAAAGATGTCCATACATCTGCCTAACCTCGATGATTTAATATTCAAAAGTTTTGCATTAAAAGATGTTGTTTCATCCCATGCCTAGCATGGAGAATGAGTTATCTGTAGAAATTCACAGAATCCTGAGTTACCATCTTACCCATCTGTTTCCAGCAAGATTCCACTTAACTCTAAAGTCCCATCATCTGGCATGGTTTAAATGTTCTCCCTTTCACCACTGGGTATTAATAATGATCTTATTCTACAAACCTTCCTCAGCTACTCACCCCAGGGCCAGTAGATGTGTCTTAAGCTTCTTGTCTTCTAAAGGCAAGTTTCAGGCTCAGTCTGTTTTTCCTTTTTAGCAGCTTTGGAAAAAAAGCTGGCCATCAGTCCAAATACCATAATCCTCTATGTGTCTCAAGTGTTACTAAGTAATGCTTCAGCTTCTCCTCTTCTGGCTAAGTAATCCAAAGCCTTTATTACTCATACACTTTTCTTCCTTAAGCCACCTCTCTGGCTCTTCTCTCTACTTCCTAGTATTCTGCAGTCCATCCTGGATTGCTCTGAAAGAATCTTAGATTGCTGTAGTCACCAGAGCCTTGTGAACAGACACATGAATGTTTCATGACCAGCAAGTGAGCTTTTCTGACTTAGTCTTCCCACACACTCCCTTGTCTCATGCTCACTATGTTCCTGGTCTCTTCAAGGGCAGCCTCTGTGTCCGTTTGGCAGAACCGATGTCAGTGTGGGACATGGGAAAACATGAAGCAGGAGTTAGGAGATCTTGGTTCCGGTCTTCATTTTCTCTGTGGCCAGGATGTCCGGGAACTAACCTTTATCAAGCAGGCGCAACAGAGATAACGAGGTTGAACCATTAGCCCCATTTTATTTTAGGAAATAGTTTGGCTGCAGAAAATGACCCTATCCTGAGTAAAATCTAGTTTGATTTTATTTCAAAAGCTATTATTTTCTCTCTATCTGTTGCCTCTTACGATTTTGTGAATAGGTTCTGTAGAACTAATGCAACTTAATAAAATAGTTCTGTTAAAAGTATTTCCATTGGAAAAAAATAGTATTTCCTTTCTAGATTTCAAGCTGCATGAAGACTGGTGTTGTATGCTAATGTGGAACATGGTGCCTGTATGTGGAGTTGAATGAATGAAACATAAAAATACAGATGCTTCATAAGATTGAAGTAAAGTGAGGTCCGTGTCAGGTGCTCTTCCTCCGGTGTGATCCTTCCTAACCCTGGCTGCATACTAGAAGCACCTGAAAAGCTTAAGAGGCTGGTTTAACTCAGCTCCACCCCCAGAGGTTCTGATTTAATTGGCCTGGGGTGGGACCTAGAGTCTATAAGCATTCAATGCCTACCAGATGGTTATAACCTTACAGGGACTGAGAACTGCTGATTTTAATCCAGTGCTTTCCAAATTTAATTTGCATACCAGTCACTGGAAACTCTCCTAAATGTCCATTCTCATATAGTAGTCCAGGGTGGGACCCGAGATTTTCATCTCCATGAAACTGCCAGGTGATGGTGATGCTCTTGGTCTGTGGAGCACACTTGCAGTTGCAAATCTTAAGCAGTATCGCCTTCATTACCTGTTAATGGCACCCTTGTCCTAAAAATTCTCCAACAGAAATAATTTATATTCTCTCTCATGCACTTCCTTTTGGCCATGTCTGCATGGCAACAATGAAGTATGCATATTTGTGGTCAAGCCATAGTTAAATGAACAGTTATGGATGATACATCTAAATAATTCAGGCTCTGGGTTGGCCTCTGTTCCCCCAGGGACTAAATTAACCTAATGATTTTCCAACATCGATTTGAAAAGTCTTATCTAGCTTAAAACCTTTTCTTTTTTTTGCCGTCATCCTCTGCCCACCAACTTCATTGCTTTATATGAGAAGCAGTGGTATAAGGAAGTGGTCTTTAGACTCGTAGGGATTGGAGGGCCTTCTTAAACTTGTAGGGATTGGAGGACCTCAGCGTTTGACACCCCGGTTTCTCTTGATCCAAGTGTTGGGAGTACCTATATTATGGAGCACAGTATCTCTGTCTGTCTTAGAAGACCTCAAGAAGTTCTAGAGTTGCTTTGTGGTTTTATAGAGCAAACTCAGAATAGCATTGAACCTTCAGATTTAGCAGTTTCCAAGCGGCACTTAATAAAAAGTACTTTATTTCTAGATTAAATGCAAATAAATACATGCAAAAGATATGCATAGCTAATAATCATATTTATTTAGTTTTAAATATGAAGTAGAGGCAGTTTTGGTAACCTGCAGACTGTGGGTTATTAAGGACAATGAGACTTTTAGGGATATAGGCTGAAGGTCATTCAACACTCTGGCTGAGTGGGGAAAACTGATTAGGAGAGCATGCCAGCTGAGAGTGAAGTAGAGATACACATGTTCTCATCAGGGAACGGTATCAGTACTAAAGTCTCTAAAATGACTTCTAAGGTTTCAGCTTCCTTCAGCTCGGTCCAAAGGGCCACCCTCTCTCACTGTCTACTTCTGAACTTAGCCTGTATTTTGTCTCTGCTGTACTTCTGGAGCTGCTTGCTTTTTTTCATCTTTGAATCCTCCATACATATTCATAGGATATAAGAAATGATCCAGGAAGTTGGCTCTCTCGTTGAATAGCTGATGCTGTTGGATAAGTAAATCATTCCCATCGTGAGCTTGGGGTATAGATTGAGTGAAATGAGGGATGATGGCAGCAGAATGAAAGAATAAAAGCTGGTACCAATCCTTGGGTTTCAGCTCACCAGTCCTCCCCCACTCTGCCAACACTGTCTGATCTGGGTGATGCCCTCCAGCTCCTCCCTCTAAGGATAGCATCTGCTAGTTTGGACATGGGAGTGCCAGTGAATCAAGGAATCCCTGCCAGGGAAACCCACTCTGCCCTCCGGGACTCTGCCTCTTATCTGAGGTTCATGAGGAGAGGCATTTCTAGCAGTGCCCAATTAGCAGGCCACTGATTCTGGCTCAGGCAATAAGCAAATATACTAGAGTGATGTCATAACTCTTAGTGTCCAAACGACTTAATAAGTATTTATGTTCTAATAACTCAACCAGCACGTACTGAAGGGAAAGTTAATATTTGTATTTCATCCTTAAATAACCATGTTTGCTAATGGATGCGTTTGCCTGTTGGACAGTGCATAACTTATCAAACCTTTGGATTAGATTAGACATTGTTACCTTTGTTTCCTATTCCTCCCTGGTTGGCTAGATGGATTGGAGGTAGGCAGCAGCCTCCAGATATCCAGGGTCACAAGAATGTGAACTCATTCAAAGGACTGTAGCATCTAATGTTGAAACTGTGAATGTCCTCAAGATAGTGGTTCCTGTGGTATCTAATGGATGTTTCTGTGCTTTTCTCAGAATTTTAAATAATCTCATGGTTCCATTATATGTTCACTGCATCATCCCAGGGTACCTCTGTACAGAGTTTGGGAACTGTGGCCATAACCAAAGATTTTGAGTCTGAACTCAGAGGGAATAAAACACCTTAACTAAGTAGTGTTTGAAGACTAAACACCATGAATGCATTATACCCATAATGCAGCAGGTGTTTTGAAGGTCAGTCTGGATGGAGAGGATGCCTTCCTACTAGCAGAATTTCCTAAGCAAAATTCCTTCTCTTACACAGATAGCTTTATGGAGAATCAACTCTTCCCCCCATTCAATAAGGGCTTATTTAACTGTGTGCCAGGCCTGGTTCTAGAGACCTGGGATACATCAACAGACAAAATAAATCAAGCTCCAGTCGTCATGAAACCTACATTCTAGATCCTCTATTTTCACCCCGTGGAAGAATACAGAGTATTGCAGCTTTAGGATTCTTTTGTCAAACAACATGAGAAAATTATAAAAGGACTTTCGTCTCCTCTAAAGTTCTGTTTAATGGCTCATTTTCAAAGATCAGGATTCTGCAGGAAACAAGCATACTTAAGATGTTTAGAACCCAATCAGTGACTGAAACTAGAGGGAATTATTCTATATTAATGAAAATCAATGATCTATGAATACTATATTAATGAAGACTGATGATATATGAATGTAGTGTGGGTGAGGAAGCAGTTCCTATTAATAGGCTGATTATAATTAGAGTTTTGATACAAAATTGAATTGGAATGATGGTTCTGTTAAGTCATCCTTGCCTTTGTTTGTTCTCAGGAAGTGTTTAATGCCATGTATTTTGGAACATGAAATATTTTACAGGGTTCTTTAATTTCCTTCATGGCATAAAAAGAAATAGCACATGGATTTTTTATTTTGCAGTCTTGGATAGTGGAACTCACTTCCAAACGTATGAAAAGGAAGAGTGTTACTTCATTTTATCTAAATAATGAGAGTGATTTTGGGGTCTGCCATACAGTGGGAAACAGCTTTCAAACCCTCTATCTTTTGGAGAAATAGAAGCTGGGTGTTTACATCATATTCTGACAGACCCAGTTTTCTCCCCACCCGTTTTCTCCCAAATCAACAATAAATTAATAAATAAATCACTGCAAATAAAATCTTCTGCGATTTAATTTAAGACCTAGTTGTGGCGTCACACCTCCCTTAAGCAGTGTTTTCTCCACTTTGCTCTAAAACAAGTAAGCATGAAACGTGGCGTATAGGTAAGTTGTAAAATAAAAATGTTTTCCCTCTGCATCAAAGAGTGTATATCCTCTAGTAAAAAACAAATCACCATAATCCACAGCTACAAAGTAACTTTTGCTAAGAGTTTGATTTGTAGCCTTCTGGTCTTTATATAGTTTAAATAGGTGGGTGTGTATAATCTAATAAGTAATTAGGTTTGCACTCTACATATAAACACAGTTTAGCTTACATTATATCCTGAGCATTTCTGCAAATCACTGAATATATTTTTTTTCTAAAATGTGTTTTCAATTGCTATATGGTGTTTCAGGGTATAGATGCCCATAATTTATTTCATCTATGTCCACATATGATCATCTAACTTGTTTTTAACCCTCTGAAGTCTAATGAAATCAATCAAGATTTAAAATGTAGCTATCATAAGCCATTTATGAAAATCCACAAAGTTGATATTAACTGAAATGTACTAGTCCTTTTCTTCCTTTATTCATCACATGTTTGTAGAGCATCTTTCATTTACACAAGAGGCTCTGTCCTCTGCTAAAGATACAAAGAAAATGTACATTTTGAGCCTTGACTTTTCAGTTTACATCGAATTGAGGCATTTAGCTGCAGAAGAGCCTGGAAGACTGAGCTGTCCATCCATACTGACAGCTATCTCCTCATCCAGGCGTTGAATGGCCCAGTCAAATTTAGTTGTCAACAGCATTTGGAAAAGAAAAACAAAAACCAAAACAAAAAAACCAAAACAGTGATAATTGCTAAAGGATTCCTACTGTCATTAATTTGATTTAGGGTAGGAAAAAAGAGAAAAATTAAAGGCTGTTGATCTTAGGGAATGGAAATTGGACGAATTGTTTTAGAGAAAATGTATATTTCCAAATAATCCCCACTGAGAACAGATGTTGAAGCCCGGGAAATGTGTTCTGACTCTATAGTTAATCTTTTTGTTTATTTGGCCTATCACTTCCTCAGCATTACAAGAAACTAGTTGGCATTAAAATATGGTGCTTGGTCTTTGTGTGAAAAGATCTGATCTTTGCCATTGTCTTTACTGTTTTTTAATTATGGGGCCCTGTGACAGTTGACTTCTCTCCCTGAGCTTCAAGATGGCTCCTTGGTCAAACAGGGTTTAGGGACAATGTAAAAAAGAAAATACATGGAACAGACAGAATTGAATAAACTGCACAGTATCATACAAACTTGAAGAATTAAGTATTATGGATAAGAACATCGTAGGTGAGAAAGCCACATACTTTAAAAGAAGTAAATTCCTAGAACTATTTTGGTAAGTGTTTTGTGAGGATGGACTAATTTTTTGTAATCTTAAAGCCTAGAAAACATCAGGAATGAGTGGAAGAGGAAGAAAGAAAAGGACAATGGAGGAAAGGAGAGGGGAGATGGGTAGGGGGGGAGAGAGAGAGTAGGGAATGTCAGTGGAAGTTGCATGTTTTGGGGTTGAAAGGCACTAGGCCATGGTCCAGAGGGCAGACAGGCAGGTGAGAATACTATTGCCTGCTGACTATGTTATCCCCTTCTCTGGCTAAGGACATCCATGTGGTGATCTGACCAGTAAAGCTTTGAGATCTATTGCTAGATCCTGTCTGGTTTGTTGAAAGAAGACCTGCTCTAGTGTCCCAAACAGTTATTTCTAAAATTTTTACTAATCCCTTTCTCCAGTGTGATAATCAGGTCTTACCCCAGAGTCTAGGATGGCCAACTCATTCCAATTTGCCTCGGATTCTCCCTGTTTTAGCACTGAAATTCTCGTGTCTTGCTAACCTTCTCGATTCCAGACAGACAGGGATGGTTGGTACTGAGCCAGAAGCTTGGAGTGCGGAGTTTAGATGCTGTGCTAAACGAACAGAGTAAACAGCTTCCTGTTTGAAAGTAAAATTTCCAGAATGATGTGCATTTTGAACTGTCTAAAAAATGCCTAGAAATAGGCCACCCCAGCAAATAGAAGTTTGAGATAATACTGACTTTCGGTATATCCAGCTGAATTTACAAGACAGGGAGACTGGGATGAGTGTCTACATTTTGATATGTCGCCTTTCTACAGTTTAGCCTTCATTTCCCCCACCACACATACCTCTACCCAGAATCTGGTCACTGGGTTGCTAGTATTTGTGTTTATATTGACTAGTACTCAAGCCCTGAATGACACAATTTAGAAGAAACAAGAAAACTCTGGGTGGCCGGTAATTTATTTACTTGTATTGCAAAGAGCATCCATCCATCCATCCATTCATTTAGAAAGGCATGGGATATACACATTATGTGAGTGACGTCATGCAACATGCTGAGTCATGGAGAGTCTGGTTGTACACAGTGTTACGTTCCAGAGTGAGGGAGTGTTCTGAGAGAGGCACACACCGGGTGCACTGAAAGTATTTTTGTCCTGAGATCAACTGAGGTTATTCCACCAGGAAGAAACAAATATAGGGCAGAGATGCATATTATTCTAAACTATTACTCAAGACAACTTAGCCAACAGTCTATAAATAGCTGTTGAGAACTTGCTTCTTGACAAACATTATGCAAGACATAAAAGGGATATTGAAAATGATTCCATGTCAGGTGATTTTTAGAAATCGAGTTTTAGAGACTGACTTGTTTCAATTGTCTCGAGTATTAGAACAACTTGGGTTTATTTTAGTTACTCTGAATTGGCTCCAGATCCATGATCTCCTGATCAAAATACTGAATGTGTTTTGAGAGTCAGAAAATTTTGAATTTTAGCTATGTAACTAGGTACAGATACCATATATTATGTTTCAACAGATCTAAGACAGCACTTCATGTTTAGAGACATCAATAAATTCTACTGCAAAATGTATGTGTGTTTACATTAAATGATTATATATGTCATATTATATATTATTTATTTTATTCATATTTTATTTACTTATTTTATTTATAAATTTATATTCATATATAATTATATATAAATATATGTGGTATTTATATAAGATATATATATATACATATACACATTTCTATAAAGACTATATATAGCCTGTTCTGAATTCAGGTCAGGTTTTAATAAAAAATGAATCATGAAGAAAAATTTGAATTTTAGCAGTTTTTTATTTTTTCTACATTGAAACAAGGCATTATGGACATGTATTAGAGAAGACAGCACACACCAAAATATCAAGTATTGAAGTATAAGTATTATGATCTTATTTCCCTTATACATGCACATACACACACACACACACACGGGTGTATGCAACCAAGATTATAAGGCGGTGCTTAAGAAATGTCAAATGAGGGGGGGAGGAGTCAAGATGGTGGAGAAGTAGGAGGCTGAGACGACATCAGCCAGCAGGAGATCAGCTAGATAGCCTATCAAACCATTCCGAACACCTACAAATCCAACAGGAGATCGAAGAGAAGAAAAACAACAATTCTAGAAACAGAAAATCGACCACTTTCTGAAAGGTAGGACCAGCGGAGAAGTGAATCCAACGCGACGGGAAGATAGACCCCAGGGGGAGGGGCCGGCTCCCGGCAAACAGCGGAGCACAAAATCAGAACTTTTAAAAGTCGGCTCCACGGAGGGACATCACTCCAGAGGCTAAACTGGGGTGAAGACCTCACGGGGACAATGTGGACTCAGGTCCCGCGGGGTCACAGAAGGATCGGGGGTGTCTGAGTGTCGCAGAGCTCACAGGTATTAGAGCGGAGAAGTCGGCTGCGGAGACAGAGCCGAGATTTCCTAGTGGTCTGTGACACGGACCGGTGCTCTGTGGCACTGGCCGGTGCTCTGTGCGAGGGTCCCCACAAGATCTGGGGAGACTCCAACCCGGGAGAGCTCAGGGATCTACGGGGTTCGGAGACTCCAGGTGGGACTCTGCCAGAGACAGAGACGCTTGGTCACAGGCTGGGTGAGCTCGGAGCTCCCAGAAGCCAGTGAGACGGGACTGCTTAGGCACGATTTTCTCTGAGCGCGGTCTGCGGGCACGTGGGGTCTCCGGCGCAAACGTGGGCTAGGGAGACCCAGGGATTAAACGCTTTTCTCTGAAGGCGCACTGAAGACTGGGGCCCCTAGCTCTCGGCTCCTCTGAACCGGAGATTGGGAGGCCGCCATTGTCATTACTGTCCTCCGGAACTCTACGGAAAGCATCCAGGGGAAAAAAAAAGCTCCAGAAAGCAAACCTGAGAGGATTCTTAGCCCGGCCACTGGTAAGGGCGGTGCAACTCCGCCTGGGGCAAAGACACCTGAGAATCACTACAACAGGCCCCTCCCCCAGAAGATCAAAGAAATACAGCCAAGACCAAGTTCACTTAACAAGGAGAACAGCGGATTCTTATCTGGACAAAATGACAAGGCGGAAAAACTCACCACAAAAAAAAGAGCAGGAGACAGGACCGAAGGCTAGGGACCTAATCAATACAGACATTGGTAATATGTCAGATCTGGAATTCAGGATGACCATTCTCAAGGTTCTAGCCGGGCTCGAAAAAGGCATGGAAGATATTAGAGAAACGCTGTCAGGAGAAATAAAAACACTTTCTGGAGAAATAAAAGAACTAAAGTCTAATCAAGTTGAAATAAAAAAAGCTATTAATGAGGTGCAATCAAAAATGGAGGCTCTTACTGCTAGGATAAATGAGGCAGAAGACAGAATTAGTGATATAGAAGACCAAATGACAGAGAATAAAGAAGCTGAGCAAAAGAGAGACAAACAACTACTGGACCATGAGGGGAGAATTCGAGAGATAAGTGATGCCATAAGACGAAACAACATTAGAATAATTGGGATTCCAGAAGAAGAAGAAAGAGAAATAGGAGCAGAAGGTATACTGGAGAGGATTATTGTAGAGAATTTCCCTAATATAGCAAGGGGAACAAGCATCAAAATCCAGGAGGTGCAGAGAACACCTCTCAAAATCAGTAGGAACCGACCCACACCCCACCATCTAATAGTAAAATTTACAAGTCTTAGCGACAAAGAGAAAATCCTGAAAGCAGCACGGGACAAGAAGTCTGTAACAATTTACCATGCTAATGGACATCAGAAGAAAGCTGGGGTGGCAATCCTTATATCAGATCAATTAGATTTTAAGCCAAAGACTATAATAAGAGATGAGGAAGGACACTTCATCATACTCAAAGGGTCTGTCCAACAAGAAGATCTAACAATTTTAAATATCTATGCCCCTAACATGGGAGCGGCCAACTATATAAACCAATTAATAACAAAATCAAAGAAACACATTGACAAGAATACAATAATAGTTGAAGACTTTAATACACCCCTCACTGAAATGGACAGATCATCCAAGCAAAAGATCAACAAGGAAATAAAGGTCTTAAATGACACACTGGATGAGATGGACATCACAGATATATTCAGAACATTCTACCCCAAAGCAACAGAATACATGTTCTTCTCTAGTGCCCATGGAACATTCTCCAGAATAGATCACATCCTGGGTCATAAATCAGGTCTCAACAGGTATCAAAAGATTGGGGATCATTCCCTGCATATTTTCAGACCACAATGCTCTGAAGCTAGAACTCAATCACAAGAGGAAATGTGGAAAGAGCACAAATTCATGGAGACTCAACAGCATCCTTCTAAAAAATGAATGGGTCAACCAGGAAATTAAAGAAGAATTGAAAAAAAACCATGGAAACAAATGATAATGAAAACACAACGGTCCAAAATCTGTGGGACACAGCAAAGGCAGTCCTGAGAGGAAAATATATAGTGATACAAGCCTATCTCAAGAAACAGGAAAGGTCTCAAATACACAACCTAACCCTACACCTTAAGGAACTCCAGAGAGAACAACAAAGAAAGCCTAAACCCAGCAGGAGAAGAGAAATAATAAAGATCAAAGCAGAAATCAATGAAATAGAAACCAAAAAAACAGTAGAACAAATCAATGAAACTAGGAGCTGGTTCTTTGAAAGAATTAATAAGATTGATAAACCCCTGGCCAGACTTATCCAAAAGAAAAGAGAAAGGACCCAAATAAATAAAATCATGAATGAAAGAGGAGAGATCACAACCAACAACAAAGAAATACAAACAATCATAAAAACATATTATGAACAACTCTATGCCAACAAATTCGATAATCTGGAAGAAATGGATGCTTTCCTAGAGACATATAAACTGCCAAAACTGAACCAGGAAGAAATAGAAAACCTGAATAGGCCCATAACCAGTAAGGACATTGAAACAGTCATCCAAAATCTCCAAACAAACAAAAGCCCAGGGCCAGATGGCTTCCCAGGGGAATTCTACCAAACATTTAAAGAAGAATTAATTCCTATTCTCCTGAAACTGTTCCAAAAAATCGAAATGGAAGGAAAACTTCCAAACTCATTGTATGAGGTCAGCATCACCTTGATCCCCAAACCAGACAAGGATCCCATCAAAAAAGAGAATTACAGACCAATATCCTTGATGAACACAGATGCGAAAATTCTCACCAAAATACTAGCCAATAGGATCCAACAGTACATTAAAAGGATTATTCACCACGACCAAGTGGGATTTATTCCAGGGCAGCAGGGCTGGTTCAACATCCGCAAATCAATCAATGTGATACAGTACATTAACAAAAGAAAGAACAAGAACCATGTGATACTCTCAATAGATGCTGAAAAAGCATTTGATAACGTGCAACATCCCTTCCTAATCAAAACTCTTCAAAGTGTAGGGATAGAAGGCACATACCTCAATATTATCAAAGCCATATATGAAAAACCCATGGCAAGTATCATTCTCAATGGAGAAAAACTGAGAGCTTTTCCGTTAAGGTCAGGAACACGGCAGGGATGTCCACTATCACCACTGCTATTCAACATAGTACTAGAAGTCCTAGCCTCAGCAATCAGACAACAAAAAGAAATTAATCGGCAAAGAAGAAGTCAAACTATCACTCTTTGCAGATGATATGATACTATATGTGGAAAACCCAAAAGGCTCCACTCCAAAACTGCTAGAGCTTGTACAGGAATTCAGTAAAGTGTCAGGATATAAAATCAATGCACAGAAATCTGTTGCATTTCTTTACACCAACAACAGGACAGAAGAAAGAGAAATTAAGGAGTCAATCCCATTTACAATTACACCCAAAACCATAAGATACCTAGGAATAAACCTCACCAAAGAGGCAAAGAATCTATACTCAGAGAACTATAAAGTACTCATGAAAGAAATTGAGGAAGACACAAAGAAATGGAAAAATGTTCCATGCTCATGGATTGGAAGAATAAATATCGTGAAAATGTCTATGCTACCTAAAGCTATCTACACATTTAATGCAATGCCTATCAAAATTCCATCCAATTTTTTCAAAGAAATGGAACAAATAATCCTAAAATTTATATGGAACCAGAAAAGACCTCGAATAGCCAAAGGAATATTGAAAAAGAAAACCAAAGTTGGTGGCATCACAATTCCCGACTTCAAGCTCTACTACAAAGCTGTCATCATTAAGACAGTATGGTACTGGCACAAAAACAGACACATAGATCAATGGAACAGAATAGAGAGCCCAGAAATAGACCCTCAACTCTATGGTCAACTAATCTTCGACAAAGCAGGAAAGAACATCCAATGGAAAAAGATAGCCTCTTCAACAAATGGTGTTGGGAAAATTGGACAGCCACATGCAGAAAAATGAAATTGGACCATTTCCTTACACCACACACGAAAATAGACTCAAAATGGATGAAGGATCTCAACGTGAGAAAGGAATCCATCAAAATCCTTGAGGAGAACACAGGCAGCAACCTCTTCGACCTCAGCCGCAGCAACTTCTTCCTAGGAACAACGCCAAAGGCAAGGGAAGCAAGGGAAAAAATGAACTATTGGGACTTCATCAAGATCAAAAGCTTTTGCACAGCAAAGGAAACAGTCAACAAAACCAAAAGACAACTGACAGAGTGGGAAAAGATATTTGCAAATGACATATCAGATAAAGGGCTAGTATCCAAAATCTACAAAGAGCTTAGGAAACTCAACACCCAAAGAACAAATAATCCAATCAAGAAATGGGCAGAGGACATGAACAGACATTTCTGCAAAGAAGACATCCAGATGGCCAACAGACACATGAAAAAGTGCTCCACATCACTGGGCATCAGGGAAATACAAATCAAAACCACAATGAGATACCACCTCACACCAGTCAGAATGGCTAAAATGAACAAGTCAGGAAATGACCGATGCTGGCGAGGATGTGGAGAAAGGGGAACCCTCCCACACTGTTGGTGGGAATGCAAGCTGGTGCAACCACTCTGGAAAACAGCATGGAGGTTCCTCAAAAAATTGAAAATAGAGCTACCTTATGACCCAGCAATTGCCCTACTGGGTATTTATCCTAAAGATACAAATGTAGTGATCCAAAGGGGCACGTGTACCCGAATGTTTATAGCAGCAATGTCCACAATAGCCAAGTTATGGAAAGAACCTAGATGTCCATCAACAGATGAATGGATAAAGAAGATGTGGTATATATATACGATACGATGGAGTATTATGCAGCCATCAAAAAAAATGAAATCTTACCATTTGCGACGACATGGATGGAACTAGAGTGTATTATGCTTAGCGAAATAAGTCAACTGGAGAAAGACAACTATCACATGATCTCCCTGATATGAGGAAGTGGAGATGCAACGGGGGTGGGAGTTAAGGTGGTAGGAAAAGTAAAAATGAAAGAAGATGGGATCGGGAGGGAGACAAACCAAAAGAGACTCTTAATGTCATAAAACAAACTGAGGGGGGTGGGGGGAAGAGGGGTTGGGAGAGGGTGGTGGGGTTACATTATATGTTTAAATAAAGCTTAAATAAAGTTAGCAAAAAAAAAAAATGTCAAATGAATTGTGCAGTTAGTAAGTGCTTTGAGTTTAGAGGAGGGAGAAGTACTTCTTGTTTGGGTTGTCAAGGCCTCACAGAGCAGATGGGACTAAGCAGCACCCTGCAGGACAGGTGTTTAGCTGGGAGGACAGGGATGGTAGACCAGGCTGGGGATGGTGCTGGTCAAAGGTAGGCAGTACAATGCGTTAGCAGTTGAATGTGCATATGACTTTCTGCTTGGGATCAGGGATCAGAATTGTTATTTAACTTTTGTAATATTAATATATAACATTAGCTGCTATTTTGGAGAAACCTTCATATCTTAGAGATATGGAGAAATTGATCAGGGTTTTAAAAAATGCCAAGTGATTATTATTTCCTTCTGTTCCATAGATAAAGATGTGGCATTTCTGTTATTACCTACAAAATAACTGGCTCTGTTGCTGTGGGATGTAGTATGTAACTTTCTTTTATGCAAAGATCTAGGAAGACTATTGTATAGTCATATTCAAACAAAGTCTGGCAATATTTGTATCAGAGCTTCTCAACATTGGCTGTATTTTGGAAACATGGACCAGGTGGTATGGGAGGAGGGCATTAAAGCATCCTGATGCCTAGCACCTACCCCAAGAGTCTAATGTAATTGAGCAGAATTGGCCTGGGGATAGATAGTCTGGACATGGAGATTTTTAAAGCTCCTCCTGAAACTAATGTTTGCCCAAGGTTGAAAACTACTGGTTCTGATGAATGAACTCTTGGTTTTAATTGTACAGAGAGGAGGTAAAGTCAATATTTAACTAAATATTTTTGCAATTAAAATAAAAACATAAACCATGAAATTTAAATAATAATGAACTATACATCAGTTAAACTGCTTTGTCCAAGATGTATTTTCAAACTGAACAATACTCTTTGCCCTACTTTGTATTCATTTTATTAGAATAATATACTTTTGCTAAAGAACTACTAGGTATAATCCAGGCTCACACACAGATTTAGCATTATTATCTGGAAACTGTTCTCTTTCCATATAACCTCACTATTTGGCATCCAGTCAAAGCCATAAAAGAGAGAGAGAGAGAGTTTCTATAATTTGTTCCAACCCCACACTATGCACTTTAAAGAAATGGTGACCTTGAATTTTAACCTTGTGGAAACCAGAGACATCAGGGATTTGCTAAAGGTCACACAGCTCAGTGGCTGATGGAGTCCAACCCAACCTTGATTTCTGACTTTGATTTAAGGTGGTTTCCACTCCTTCATGTTGCTGCCTTTGTTGGCCTTTTTAGGAAATAAAAACCAGGTTGAGATTGGTGACTGCTGGAAATAGGAGCATAAGAAAATTAAACTTTGGAGCTGTATTGAGAAGAAGCTATCATACAGATACAGCATGAACCTAGTTTCTTGTGTGAAAGTAAGATTATCTTATTTGATGGATATTCTGTTGTGCATCCTCCCTGCCAAAAGTGGTGTGTAAGGTATCAATAGACAAAATTGACTCAGATGTTTTGTTAGGGCCTATATTAGAGAAAAAGGAAGTTATGCTTCAAGAAGCAACATTTATTCTGATGGCAGGCATTTGATATGTTTTCCATTGCCATAAAAAAATAGATAGATATAAATCCTCAGAAATTGATAAGGCTGCAGGAAACTGTGGAAGCAAGATCCAATTTTCTTCAGAAAAGTGGGTAGAAATCCTTTTACATACAGGTCAACTCTGTAGCTTTTATTAGCATTTCTAAGTCATAACAGATGATACTGGGTGGCTGCTGGGGTGGTATGACCCACTTTGGGGCTTTATTTTCACATGGTGATATATGACTGAATCTGGCCATGAGGCTTTTAAGAGACATACCGTTTCTCTAAGTCCCAATAGAAATAATATCATTTAGTTTCATCTAAGCTAGCTAAAACCTCTCTACCTGATAAAATCTCTGGAGAGAGAAGAAAAGACTTTTTCAAGATATGGGCACAATACTAGTCATTTCTTGACTCAAAATGTTATTTAACAAGTATTCATTTGTTTATTTGTTATTTAATCTGAGAAAAAAAAAAGCTCACATTAAACTGATTTGAAATCTTGGGGAGTTGATTGTTTACTTGTTATTGAGGTTCCAGATTTCAGCTTTTCCTTGGAATGACCCTAATATTCATGGTTTTGCCAACTGCACTCCTACGTAGCAGAAAGTACTGCTATATTGCATAATGACTAATGGGCCATATGAGAATTTAAATTGCTTTTTCTTTTGTAAAATATTTGGATTAGAACCTTTTTCTAAAATTAAATCCTATGTGGGACAAAGATGATTGAGTTCTAGAAAAATAGATAAATTTGCTTATTATAAAATTGCTCATTAAGAAGTATAAAAAGAGTCTTAAGAGGCATTATAAGGAATATGGGCCTTGGAAGTTGAGGATTTGGTTTGGAGTCGTGCCTTTACCATAACTAGATATGCCATCATCCAGTGAATGGTTTGGCATCTCGGAAGTCCATTGTGTGAGAGTTAGAACAGTAATCCAAGTCGTAGTTACTGTGAGGATGAAAGCAAATTGTATCTTGTAATGCAGAAGGAAGTTATTTTTACTTTCTGTTAGTAAACTCCTTCGAGTTAGGTTCTTTTTTGCTTCTGGGCCAAAAATAACTGAAAGCTTACAATGGAATGTGTTAAATTAATAGCTGGGGCTGAGCAATCTTAAAATAGTGTTATTATGCCTTTTCGGTTTAGATAAGCAACATCTGCTCTACACTGTTTGTCTTTTGGTCTTTTAAAACAATATTGTACTTTCAACATCAGTTTTAGCAGGTATGAGTTTAAAATAACCTATCACAGTAAACAGAAGAAACTGACAATAAAATTAGCATGATTTTGTCGACTGGTACAATTCTTGTACATAAAAGATCTGCTTCTATCACTTGGGCAAATCCTTTATTTATTGGTTATTTCCAGTTATAACATACAAATGTCTCATTCATTCATTCATTCATTCAGAATCCTTCAAGCCGTAAGTGTTCAATGTTTACTTCAAGCTTTGCCTGCAATTTGATTGATGGATCCTTCTCTTACCTCCAAGAGTTTATTTTTAAAAATCTTCCTTTTTTTCCCTAAGGGATGGTCTCCTAAACTATCAGATTTAAGCATAACAATGTGAGAAATACGATCTCCATAAGTTAGAAATTTTCAGTGGTATCCCAGCTTTAGAAATGAAGGCTGGCGAAGATCATTTTCCTGCTTTCAGTAAGCTCTGGATTTCGAGCTCTAGAATGAACTTGAGACTCTTCCATCTTCAGACATTGAAGATAAGTATACTTAGTAATGGACTGAGCATACTTAGTAATGGAATAACCTGGCCTGTGGTTCTCTCTGGTTGTTTTCTTTCACAGCAACACCCCTGAACTCACTTAAACCTCCACGGGTGGACACTGCTCCAGTGGTCGCATCTCCCTATCAAAGAAGAGATTCAGACAGATACTGTGGGCTGTGTGCAGCCTGGTTTAACAATCCTCTCATGGCCCAGCAACATTACGATGGCAAGAAACACAAAAAGAATGCAGCAAGAGTTGCTTTATTAGAACAACTTGGGGCAACTCTGGATATGGGGGAACTAAGAGGTAAGAGAAACTCTTAATGTCTACCACAGAACCGGTCTTTCAGAGAAAGATTGTGATTTCACAGATTGCATTGATTACTAAGGAAAAATCTAGGCTCATCTAAAAGGAATAGAAGGAAAAGGAAATGAGCAGAAAACTAGCTTAATTTTTATCATCTCCTTCATTTCAAACTCTTTGTTATTTCCATATTTTTATTGACTGTTTTTCAGATTGAAGCCACCCATATATGAACCAGATATCTTCCTTCTGCTTTACCCCCCCTTTTTTTTAAAGAAGGAGAGGGGAGGGGCAGAGGGTGAAGGAGAGAGAGAGAATCTCAAGCAAGCTCCATGCCCGAGCAAAGCCTGACGCGGGGCTCTATCTTACAATGCTGAGATCATGACCTGAGCTCTGAGATCAAGAGTCAAATGCTTAACTGACTGAACCACCCAGGCATACCTCTGCTTTATCTTTAAATACCTTTGTTCATGAATGCTTTTGTAAATGAGCAGTATGAGAGAAGATGCTTAAAGGGCCAAATAACATTATCTTATTAAAACTTTTGTGCCTTTATGAATCCAGCCCAAATGAAGCAGCATGTTGAGTCTAATTAATAGCTTAAAACAAACCCAAGTACCTTTAATAGAAATATCTAGGGTGCTGAGGTAAGATGGTTCCACCATATGGTCAATACCCAGCTTCCCTACCGCACCCTGCCAGATGTTTTCTCAAGTGATGGAAAGCATGCAGCATTTGAAATTCATATGGGGTTTCACAGAAACTGCTGAGGAGAGACTCGGGAACCATAGGTAAGGATCATTCTTGTGGATTCCTTGGGAAGACATATACCAATTCATGCAATTTGATAGGGTCTTTCATCACCAACAGCCATTTAAACATTTTTGATCAACAGTTGGCAGTGTGTAAGTAGAACAGAATCACATAAAATACTTTTTTCTGAGAAAATACATGTTCTCAGGAAAATTATTTTGCAAAGGGTGCTATGAGTACTATACCTCAAGTGTTATATGGGCTAGATGAGTTTTTATGGCCAAGGATCATTATTCATAATAGTTCTAATAATAAAATTTTCAATTCAATTTTGAGAATTTTGAGAATTTAAATCTGAGTTTAAACTGGGATCTGTGTGGAGCCTACACTTCTTCCCCTAACTGACCTAATGCCTCCAAGAGGGTTCATTGTAGTTAGGAAATGCACTGGTACAATTCTAGACCAGATAAGTGGGACTTAAGATCAACTGGATGAGCTGAAGGGGTGGGGAAACTTCTAGTTTTGTTGGTTGAGGGAGACTTCACCCAGAAAGGAGATTTGAATGGGAACTAGAAATGTGGGTAGCATTTCAGTGAGCCTTCCATGTGAGCAGAAGCATATACGTATAGGCAAAGAGACAGGGAAGCATAAGCTGGAAAATAAACACGTTATCATAAAAGAATGATCTAATACCGTACAGATTTAGGATTGGAGGTCCATTAGTACTTCTATAGAGCTTGATTAGAGATGTTTTCTAAGATACGTCATTAAGAACAACAAATAAGAACAGACATTAAAAACACTTTATTCCAAGTTTGTTTTTAGCTATAGAAAAACAACACAGGGCTTCATATGACAGAATGCTGGCTAATTTCATCACAGAGCCTTTTGAATTATTGGTGCTATTGCTTTTTGTTGGGAGATTTCTTGTATTCTCTGTCTATGTCTTGTTAAAAAAAAATACAGAGTCTCTCCATAGCTGAAGGCCTTCCCGAAACTCGCTGTTACTGGCAGATAACAATTTGGCTCAGTGATTCCTTCACGGCAGGGCACTGAAGGAGAAAAATAGGGCTTTATTTATGTTTTGTGCCAGATATTACAACTTGTAGAAGAATTATTTCTAGAGAACATTCTTCTTGTCTGTTTTGAATTATCAGTGTTGCATCTTTTATGTACAACCACAGTTAATGACTTGGGCGTCTGAATTCTGTAACATCTGAGCAGCTTGTCTTTTATACAGAAGACAAAAAGGGCTGCTCTTTGACTTGATAACTCAATGTGACTATGACTCAGTAGCACATGAGATGCGATTAGCATCGAACACCATGTCCTTGAAACCAACCTTTTCACCCTCCCCAAGTGACATTTTGATATATGTTTATTCAGACATTAAATAATACAAAAGCTTGAGGAATACAGCAATGACGATAAACCAGCACGCACATGCACACACACATACCCCTATTTCTGGAATGCTTCTAATGCATTATCAGTCAATGACTAAGGCAAAACTACTAATTAGTAAATATAGGTATATCCATAACTTTTTAAAAACTCATATCATGCAGCTAGAGCACAATATGGCAACATTTCGGATTTTCTCTCTTTCATAGAACTTCTCAGTTTTTTTTTAATTCATCTTATTTATTTATTTATTTTTTATTAACATATAATGTATTATTAGCCCCAGGGGTACAGGTTTGTGAATCTCCAGGCTTACACACTTCACAGCACTCACCATAGCACATACCTTCCCCAATGTCCATAACCCAACTACCCTCTCCCTCCCCCCGTCCCCCCCAGCAACCCTCAGTTTGTTTTGTGAGAGTCTCTTATGGTTAGATGGGATAGACAGGAAGACAGAACTTCTCAGTTTTTTAAGGACTACACTGCTTACTTACTTATTATGGTTTTCCTGATTTTCTCTCTTCTTCCCTACTCTTCTAGATTGTTAGATTGAAACAGACGTTGATGTCTGTTTTGCTCACTGATGTGTTCAAAATGCCTAGGATAATGACAGATGCATAGTAGGTACTCAATTATTGCTGAGTAGATAGAGGAAGCAAAAATTTTTTAAAAATCACTTAAAAGCCTACATTCTTAACATGATAATCATTTTTACTTCTAAAAGGATACTGACTATATGATTTTTACAAGAAATTATTATTTTTTTCTTCTGATTTTTAAAAATGATGTCTATTTCACATCTCGTGAAATGCAGACATTAAGTGTTATATAGTTCGGGGGATTTCGACAATACAAACCCCTGTATAACCCACACACCTATTAAGATATAACTTATCTATCCTGAGAACTCTCCCAAATGCCCCTTCCCAGTTCATCCAACTTCCCATTCCAGGGACCCACTTTTCCTATTTTTTCACTAGATTAGTTTTGCCCATTTTTAAGTTTCATATAAATGGAGCAGATGTGTATTTTGTGTCTGTGTGTCTGGCTTCTCTTACATAGCATATCGTTTTTGAAATGTATCCATTTCTTGCATATAAAGCAGAGTGGCCCCTTGCTTTTTATTGCTGAGTAGTATTCTGCTATACAAAAGTTCCACAATTTTTCTATTCTCCTCTCGATTGTGTGTGTGTGTGTGTGTGTGTGTGTGTGTGTGTGTACGTATGTGTTATTTTGAATAAAGCTTTCATGAACGTTCTTTTTTTTTTGTTTTTGGCCAGCATGTGCTGTACTTATGTTGGTGAATATCTGGGAATAGAATTGCAGGGTCATAAAGTTGGGAGTATTTTTAACTATGTAAGGAATGGTCAACATATTTTCTGAAGTAGCTGTATTCTTTTTCATTCCCCAACGCAGCATAAACAAATTCCACATTTTCACCAATATTTGTTTTTTCAGTTTTCAAAATTTTAGCCATTCTAGTGGGTGTAGAAAAGTATTTCATTATGGCTTTAATTTGCATTTCCAAGTTTACTAATAACGTCAAACACTTTTAATGTCCTCATTGGTCATTTGTATATCTTCCTTTGTGAGGTGTCTGTCTGCTCATGTCTTTTGACTACTTTAAAAAAGTGTTGGTTGTTTTTCTTTTTACTATTGAGTAATAGGTAGGGGCTTTTCATATATTTTCAATTCACATCCTTTGTCAGATATATGCATTGCAAATATTTTCTCCTAATTTGCAATTTGGCTATTCATTTCCTTAAATGTCTGGTGAAAACAGACATTACTAAATTATAAAAGGCTGATTAATCTTTTTTTCCCTTTTATGATCATGGCTTTTTGTGTCAGATCTGAAAAAACTTTGCCTACACTCAAGATCAAAGATGGTACTACATGTTTTTGTCTATAAATTTCATAGGTTTTGCTTTCATATCTAGGATTATGATGTATCTCATACTAACTTTTGTGTATGGTATGAGATGGGGTTGAAATACATTTTTGTTTTCATGAATTTACCAAGTTCTTACAGAAAATTTGTTGAAATATTTTCTTTTCCTCCTTGAGTGATCTTGGCACAGTTATTGAAAATCTATTGATTGCACATGAGTCTCTTTTTATCCTCTTTTTATTGTGGTCCATTGATTTCTTTGTTTTGTTTATGCCAGTACCACATTGAATTGATTCTTTTAGCACTATGGAAGTCTTGAGATCAGGTAATGAAAGCTCTCCAGTTTTGTTCTTCTTCCTCAGTATTGCCTGGGCTATTCTAAATCCTTTGCATTTCAATATAAATTTCAGAATCAGCTTGTCAATTTCTACACAGAAAGCTTGTTGAGATATTGATTGGGATTAAATTTAATCTATATAACAATTTGGGGAGATTTATTTAATTCCTTCACAGTACTGAGTCTTCCAATCCATGAACATCCTATATTTATTTATTTATTTATTATTTTTTCAAGCTCTGTCAGCAACATTCTGTAGTTTTCAGTGTAAACATTTTACACACTTAAAAACATCTCCTCAAGTATTTTCTGTTTAATGCTAATATAATTTTTTTGGGAATTTCATTTTTATGTGTTGATTACTGATATAGAAAATGCAGTTGATTTTTCTATATTGCTTTTGATTCCTGTAATCTACACATAACTTTCTACCCATTATTGGTATATAATTAAATAACACAAGAAATTGCACCTTTTGTATTTTCTGGTATTCACACTCTTTAGTGATTGGAAACTCTATAGAATTGTGTTAGCATTCTTGCCTTCCTTAGCTTCAAGTGGGAAATCAAAGTTTAAAAATTATTCTTGTAGATTAGCAAAGAATTTTAAATGGAATTGGCCTAAATGGTTATTAATATGCATAACCTGGTTACTGATTCAACTTTAGTGTTATTTGTTCCAGAAAACAGATGTCTCCACACTGAAGTTTTAATTTTTTTTTAAAGATTTTATTTATGTATTTGTTAGAGAGGAAGAGAGCGAACACAGGCAGACAGAGAGGCAGGCAGTGGCAGAGGGAGAAGCAGGCTCCCTGCCGAGCAAGGAGCCCAATGTGGGACTGGATCCCAGGACGCTGGGATCATGACCTGAGCCGAAGGCAGCCGCTTAAACAACTGAGACACTCAGGCGTCCCCTGAAGTTTTAATTTAACAAGAAAAATAATCACCTTTTTCTGAATATAGAGTACAATATAGAAAACAAAGGAAGTCATTGAATTATGAAATTACAAAATTCAATAATTACAAAGTAGTTTAGAGGTTTTTATAGTTTAAATTCTTCTTGCTAGCATAAAACACAGATATAGGTAGTTTCTTATTTAGAAATAGTGACAATATAAACTATGAAATTATAGTTAGGTGGATATAGAATATACATTTTGCAGATCTTTATTACTTACTCTTTTAAACATTGTAAGGTAGAAAATACAGTCATTTCATTGTTTCAGAGGAAACTAGAAATCTGGTGCAATTCTCATCTGAAGACACAGAGTAAAGGATCTCATTCAAAAATTTAATAATATTTCTGAACATGTAAACAGATAGTGTTGGAAAGGATATCAAACATCATTGGATTATACTCCTTTTTCCTCCCTCCTTGCCTGCCTTCCTCCCTTCCTCCTTTCTTTCCTTCTTTCCCTCTTTGTATCTTTTTTATAGAGCAGCATTCTGAGACCTAGAGAAATGACATGACCTTTTCCCTTTTAAATTATGGCTAGACCTACAACTCCTGATTATTGTCTAGTGACTCATCATTGACCAAATAGAACTCTGAATAATTAACTCTTTAAAAAATAATTGAGTTTGGGGACTTATCTGTTTTTAAATGCATAAAACTTGCTTTGAACTGAAGTATAGAATGGGCATGGTCAACTCTCAGTTTTCTGGGAATGAATCACTTACAAAGTGCCTTATATAGCTTTAATAAAAAGAGTTTTCCCCACATTCATGACTCCATCTCAGCTGGAGTGAATACAGGAATGCAAAGAAATCATATTCACTATTCACAAGGGCATGGTATTGGGAAGCAAAGTTCTGTGAAGAGAAAACATATTCCCTGAGGGGTCATTAGAATTTATTACTCTCTCTATAATGCAGTTTCTGCCTTTCCTAGTGGGAGTGGGGATTAATTTCCAAGGGATACAAGAAGCTTATATAGGACTTCAAATCATTGAATTTTCTGACCCATGTGGTCAGAAAGAGCAGACCTATCTCAAAATGAACAGAACACTGGAATGAGAGATTTTTACTCTTTGAGTTATTTCTGTTGTGGGCTTTCAAGTGGTAACAAGTTATCTGTCTCATATTTTGTCTTGCTTAATCTTAGTTTGGTCTTTGCTCATATCTCAAGCAGTAGACAGCTTAGTTCCATCATTCAGTGATGTCCTTCTACATCTAGTTCCCTAAGACACCTGTACAGAGGTCCTTGGTATTGGGTCTTCTCCAGTGGAAAGAAAGGTGTTACAGGCAAAACAACAACAACAACGATGACAAAAAAAAAAA
>ML108520.1:654-25960 GCA_003697995.1 Taxidea taxus jeffersonii | reverse complement strand
AATCTATTTGTTTTCTCATTAGATTTTTTTTCTCTCATTATATTTTTTAAAAAATTTTATTTATTTTTTGAATTTCTTTTCAGTGTCCAGAATTCATTGTTTATACACCACACCCAGTGCTCCATGCAATACGTGCCCTCCAGAATACCCACCGCCAGGCTCACCCAACCTCCTTTAGCCCATTCTTTATTCATATTTTCCTCTTTCTCTACCTTGTTTTTGGACTGAGTATTTTGTAGTATTCTATTTTCTCTCCACTATTTTTTTTTATTTTTAAAGATTTTTATTTATTTATTTATTTGACACAGATAGAGAGAGAGAGAGAGAGAGATCACAAGTAGGCAGAGAGGCAGGCAGAGAAAGAGGGGTAGGCACACTCCCCGAGGAGCAGAGAGCCTGATGAGGAGCTTGATCCCAGGACCCTGAGATCATGACCTGAGCCGAAGGCAGAGGCTTAAACCACTGAGCCACCCAGGCACCCCTTCTCTCCACTATTAACTTGCTAGGTATACCTCTTGTTTATGTATATGTGTGTGTTTTAGGGAGTGTGCTTGCTCTAGATTTATAATATACATCTTTAATATAGTCTACCTTAAATAATATTGTGCCACTTCATATATAATATAAGAACTTTAAAGTAATATGTTTCTGTTTCCCTTTCTGGTCCTCTATGTTACTATAGTCATATATTTTACTTCTACGAGTGTTATAAACTCCACAATACATTGTTTAGTTCTTCTAAACAGTTATCTTTCAAAAAGTTAAAATATGAAAAAAAAGGATTTTTACATTTATTCTTATACCTATTATTTTACTTTCTTCATTTCTTTGGATAGCTCCAAGTTTCCATCTAGTATTATTTTCCTTCTTCCTAAATGATAACAGATTGAAATTTTTAAAAAATTTTTATTTAAATTCAATTTAATTAACATACACTGTATTATTAGTTTCAGAGGTAGAATTTAGTGATTCATCAGTTGCATATAACACTCAGTGCTTATTACTTCAGGTGCCTTCCTTAATACTGATCACCTAATTACCCCATTCCCCCCCCACCTCCCCTCCAGCAACCCTCAGTTTGTTTCCCCATGGTTAAGAGTTTCTTATGGTTTGCCTCCCTCTTTCTTTTCATCTTATTTTATTTTTCCTTCCCTTCCCCTATATTCACTTGTTTTATTTCTTAAATTCCACATATGTTTGAAATCATATGGTATTTGTCTTTCCCTTAGCATAATACCCTCTAATTCCATTCATGTCATTGCAAACAGCAAGATTTCATTCTTTTTGGTGACTGAGTAATATTACACTGTGTGTGTATATATACACACACGCACACATATGTGTGTATGTATGTGATATATATGTATCTATATGTATAGATAGATAAATATCACATATTTATTCATTCATTTGTTGATGGACATTGGTTTCTTCCCATAGTTTAGCTCTTATGGACATTGCTGCTATAAACATTGGGGTGAATGTTCCCCTTTGAATCACTATGTTTGTATCCTTTGGGTAAATACCTAGTAGTGCAATTGCTGGGTTGTAGAGTGGTCCTATTTTTAACTTTTTGAGGAACCTCAATACTGTTTTCCAGAGTGGCTGCACCAGCTTGCATTCCCACCAACAATATAAGAGGGTTCCCGTTTCTCTGCATCCTCACCAATGTTTGTTGTTTTCTGAGTTGTTCATTTTACCCATTCTGACCAGCGTGAGGTGGTATCTCATTGTGGGTTTTTTTTTTTTTTAATTTATTTATTTGACAGAGATCACAAGTAGTAGGCAGAGAGGCAGGCAGAGAGAGAGGAGGAAGCAGGCTCCCTGCTGAGCAGAGAGCCCAATGTGGGGCTCGATCCCAGGACTCTGGGATCATGACCTGAGCTGAAGGCAGAGGCTTTAACCCACTGAGCCACCCAGGCGCCCCTCTCATTGTGGTTTTGATTTGTGTTTTCCCAATGCTGATGTTGGACATTTTTTCATTTGTCTCTTAGTCATTTGTATATCTTTGGAGAAATACCTATTCATAACTTCTGCCCATTTCTTGACTGGATTTTTGTTTTTGGTGTTGAGTTTAATAAGTTCTTTATAGATTTTGGATACTAACCCTTTATCTGATAAGACATTTACAAATATCTTCTCCCATTCTGCAAGTTGCCCTTTAGTTTTATTGACTGTTTCCTTTGCTGTGCAAAAGCTTTTTGTCTTGATGAAGTCCTGATAGTTCATTTTTGCTTTTGTGTGCCTTGCCTTTGGAGACATGTCTAGCAAGAAGTTGCTGTGGCTGACGTCAAAGAGGCTGCTTTCTGTGTTCTTCTCTAGGATTTTGATGGATTCCTGTCTCACATTTAGGTCTTTAATCCATTTTGAGTCTATTTTTGTGTGTGGTGTAAGGAAATGATCCAGTTTCACTCTTCTGCATGTGGCTGTCCAATTTTTCCAACACCACCTGTTGAAGAGACTGTATTTTTTCCATTGGATATTCTTTTCTGCTTTGTCAAGATTAGTTGACCATAGTTGAGGGTCTATTTCTGGGTTCTCTATTTTGTTTCATTGATCTATGTGTCTGTTTTTATGCCAGTACTATGTTGTCTTGATGGTTACAGTATTGTAATATAGCTTGAACTCCAGAATTGTGATGCCTTCAGCTTTGGTTTTCTTTTTCTTTTTTTTAATTTTTAATTTTTTATTAACATATAATGTATTATTAGCCCCAGGGGTATAGGTCTGTGAATTGCCAAGTTTACACACTTCATAGCACATACCCTCCTCAATGTCCCTAACTCAACCATCCTCTCCCTACCTCTCTTCCCCCAGCAACCCTTAGTTTGTTTTGTAAGATTAAGAGTCTATTATGGTTTGACTCCTTCCAAATCCCATCTTGGTTTTCTTTTTCGACATTACTTGGGCTTTTAGGTGTCTTTTGTGTTTCCATACAAATTTTAGGATTGTTTATTCCAACTCTGTGGAAAATGTCAATGGTATTTTGACAGGGATTACATTGAATGTGTAGATTGCTTTGGCTAGTATAGACATTTTAACAATATTTGTTCTTCCAATACATGATCATGGAACGTTTTTCCATTTCTTTGTGTCATCTTCAGTTTCTTTCATAAGTGTTCTATAATTTTCAGAATTCAGTTCTTTTGCCTCTTTGGTTAGGTTTATTTCTAGGTATCTTACATTTTTTTGTGTATTTGTAAATGGGATCAGTTCCTTGATTTCTCTTTCTTCTGCTTCATTATTAGTGTATAGAAATGCAACTGACTTCTGTGCGTAGATGTTTTCCATCACATGACTTTGCTGAATTCCTGTATCAGTTCTAGCAATTTTTTGGTGGAGTCTTTTGGGTTTTCCACCTCAAGAAACAAGAAAAGTCTCAAATACACAACCTAATCTTACACCTAAAAAAAAAAAAACCCAAACAGTAAATAAAGCCTAAATTCAGCAAGAGAAGGGAAATAATAAGGATTAGAGTCTGGTGGTGGGTATTATGGAGGGCACGTATTGCATGGAGCACTGAGTGTGGCACATAAACAATGAATTCTGGAACACTGAAAAGAAATAAAAAAAATATAAAAAGGCAAACACTTAAAAAAAAGATTAGAGCAGAAACCAATGATACAGAAGTAATAATAATTAAAAACACCCCAGTAGAACAGATCAATGAAACCAGGAGCTGGTTCTTGAAAAGTATTAATAAGATTGATACACTCCTAGCCAGACTTACCAAAAAGAAAAGAGAAAGGACCAAATAAAGTTGTGAATGGAAGAAGAGAGCATAACCAACACCACAGAAAAACAATTATAAGGGAATATTATGAGCAATTATATGCCAAAAATTCAGGCCATCTGGAAGAAATGGGTACTTTGATCTGTAAATTTACAATTTTTACAAAATTTGGGAAAATTTCAGCCATAAAGTTTTCAAATTTGTTTTTGTTGTCTTCTCCTCCTTTCTGGGACTCCAGATACACATATGCTAAAGAGCTCAATATTGTTTTACTTGTCTTTGAGATGCTAGTGTTTTGTTTTTGTCTTTTCTCTTCCTCTTACCCTTACTTAATTAGGATAGTTTCTACTGTTATGGCTGCAAGTTTATTGATATTTTCTTCTACAGTGTTTAATCTGCTCTTAGTCCCAGTCAATGAACTTTTCATTTCAAATAATGAATTTTAATCTCTAGATGATCTATGTTGTTTTTATTTCTATTTTCCATTTCTCTCTTTACATGTTCATGTTTTCTTTTAAGTACTTATACATAGTTGTGACATTTATAATTGTTATTTTATATCTTTGTCTAAAAACTCCCCATCAAATCTATCATTTCTATATCTGTATCTATTGACTGACTTTTCCTTGTGGTTTTGAGTCACTTTTTACATATCTAATAATTATTTTTATTGGAAAGTGACATTCTGAGTTTTCTTTGTTGAGTGCTTGATTTTGTCATATTTCTTTAAGACATGATTAGTTTTATTTTGGCAAGCAGGTAAGTTACTTAAAGATTAGCTTGATCCTCTTGAGGTTTATTATTTTTTTTTTTTAAAGATTTTATTCACTTACTTGACAGAGAGAGATCACAAGTAGGCAGAGAGGAGGCGGCGGGGGAGGGGAAGCAGGCTCCCTGCTGAGCAGAGAGCCCCATGTGGGGCTCCATCCCAGGATCCTGAGACCGCGACCTGAGCTGAAGGCAGAGGCCCAACCTACTGAGCCACCCAGGTACCCTGAGGTTTATTTTAAAGTTGTTTTTTTTTTTTTTTTTTTGAGAGAGAGAGAGAGAGAGTGAGCACAGCAGACAGAGAGGCAGGCAGAGGCAGAGGGAGAAGCAGGCTCCCTGCCGAGCAAGGAGCCCAATGTGGGACTCGATCCCAGAACACTGGGATAATGACCCAGAGCTGAAGGCAGCTGCTTAACCAACTGAGCCACCCAGGCGTCCCTATTTTAAAGTTTTTTTTCAGGGAAAGTCTGGAGGATACTTTAGGCCTCCAGTATGCTAGGGCTTCTTTGCTACATTACTAAGCTATGACTCTCCTGATGACTCCTCTGAGTGCTCTGTGACTTCAGTGAGGCCTACCGATTCTGGTTGATGAAAATTCAAATAACTTTTTCCCAGATCTGTTTGGGCTCTAGGAATTTCTTGGCTTACTACATTCTACTAATCTTTCCTAGCATCATGGAGCTTCGCCCTATGCATATACAGATATATGTTCAGGCAAAGAATTGAGAGGACCCCTGTGCACATTTCTGGAGCTCTATCTTCATGTAGCTCCCTTATTTCCAATATTCTGCCCTGCCTTGGGCTTCTTGAACCTCAAACTTTGCAAGGCTCTTTTTTGACCACTCCTTCTTGTGCTGCAGTTTGGATGTTATATTGAGGTGGACAGTGAGGGCAAACATATAAATACTTCATTTATTTCCCTTTTCTAGGGGAACATAATCTTGCATTACTTGTAGTCCATGTCTGAAAATATTTACTTAATTTATTTGTTTATGTTTTCCTTTAAGTCAGGAGAGCAATTTCCATAGCAGTTACTTGTTCATAGATATAAGCAAAGTCTACAGTGGTATCTAGCATTGTGTTTGAGTTTGTGTGATCAGATACATGTATGTATTGTGTGTGCCTTCATATGGTTAATATGGGTCATCCACATTGCCTTACTTGACTTGGGCTGCCGTAACAAAATACCATAGACTGCTGTTTAAACAATAAAAATTTATTTTCTCACAGATCTGGAGGCTGAAAATACAATGTCAGGGTGCTACCTTGGTTGGGTTCTGTTGAGGGTTCTGGTCTTGGTTTAAAGATGGCTGCCTTTTCACTATGTCCTCATCTGCAAGGGATGGGGGAAGAGTATGCATGCCAGCTCTCTTGTACCTTTTCTTATAAGGACATTAATCCCATCAAGAGGGACATACCTGGGTGCCTGGGTGGCCCAGTGAGTTGAGCCTCTGCCTTTGGCTCGGGTCATGATCTCAGGGTCTTGGGATGGAGCCCCACATCAGGCTCTCTGCTCATTGGGGAGCCTGCTTCCCCACCCCCCCTCTGTCTGCCTCTCTGCCTACTTGTGATCTCTTGTCTGTCAAATAAATAAATAAATAAAATCTTAGAAAAAAAAAAAGAGGGACATACCCTCATGATCTCATCCAATTACCTCCCAAAGGTCCCATTTCCAAATACCATCACACTAGGGGTTAGAGTTTCAACATATCAGTTTGGGGTGGGGTTGGATTTAACTCAGTCCTTGACATGCATTCTTCAGAAATATCTCTCATTACAGTAAATTGTTTTATAACATACATGATAGCCAATCTTCTAAGATGTACTTTAGAATAAAAAATGACAAAACTCCCAGCTTCTACTCCATTAGTGCTACCCAGTCTGGAAATTAGTGCAGGCAATAGGGAGCTCTTACATATGGATTTTTGAGCAGGGATTTGACCTGATGAAATGGTGATTGAGGTATATGAGGTCAGTAGGACTAAATGTAGGAGAATGACAGGACAACAGGTTTGATGATCAGTATGGTTACCATCTTTGAGTTCTCTCAGGGTTCAGGGTCAGTAAAATTTGTCATTAGTCATATGCTTAGCTAGTTGTACCCAAGCTTATCATTATCCTCAGCAACCAAAGCTTCTACCAGCTCCAGCACTAAGGAAATCTGCAAAGACTCAGGTGCAGAAGTGCATTATCCATTCATTTATTCATCCAGTATATATTTTATATAATGGTTGTATCTGGCATTTTTAAGTAATCTAAAATAAAGAATATTGGTCTTGGGGCACCTGGGTGGCTCAGTTGTTGAGCATCTGCATTCGGCTCATGTCGTGATCCCAGGATACTGGGATTGAGCCCTGTGTCAGGCTCCTTGCTCTGCAGGAGGCCTGCTTGTCCCTCTCCCACTCCCTCTGCTTGTGTCTCTGCTCTCTATATCTCTCTCTGTGTGTGAAATAAATAAATAACTCTTTAAAAAAAAGGTATTGCCCTTGCCCGCAAGGGGCTTATGGACACTTTGGGGAGGCAAGAACAATGCATTAGTTAAAATATAGCATAAATTCATTATTTTGGCAATATCTTACTGCTTTTAAGATGAATTCTCATACCTTCTATGGTCAAAAAGATAACGACATGCTGTCTCACAGATTGTCCATATGCTGTAGGGGAAGAAAAATGATAGTCAGTGTGGGATGGTATTAGCCAGAGAAGACTTTTCAGAAGAGGGTTCGGGTGTTTTCTTAAAAGATATGCTAAAGAAGAAGTGGAAGATCCTTTGGGCTACAGAAATCTCCGGGCAGATATCCTAAGTGTTCAGGCTGACCCAGGCAGGGTCTTGGGAAGATATGGCGGGATAAGAGGAGGACCCCAGGTAGTAGAAACCTTTAAGAGCAGGCTGAGGCATGTGGACTTGATGCAGGAATCAAAGAGAGAACTGTGGGAAGTTCTTCTGTAAAAAACTAATGGAGGTTTTTGCTCTATGTTTTCTGTCCCTTTCTTTTTCCTCCACTTTCATGTGAGCTTATTTTTAAATTCCCTTCTGACACTAATAAGCTTTTAAAATAAGCTTTTTGCTTGCATCTTATTTTTTAAACAAGCCAAAAAGAGCTCTTTACCACAAAAGTCTGTAATAAAATTTTAGGACCTTACCCACTGAATTGACACGTTAAACTAGTAACTGACCACCTTTTCTCTTGCAGACATAATGCAAGATACTGAGAGGGATACAAAGCTTCAACATTTATCATTCACTTATTCAGTCAATCAATATCTTACAGTGCTCAAGAAGCATCGTCTATGTTTTCAGTGTCTTACAGTCTCGTGATCAGGAGGGACTGCTGTAAATGGCTGGTTGGATCAGGTCACTTTTTGTCTCCTTCAGCTCTCTGAGGGGTTCACTCACTCATTCCTCAGGACCTCTCTCCCAGGCTTTTATTTATTTTATTTATATTATATTATTATATTATATTATATTATATTATATTATATTATATTATATTATATTTTAGTATGCTCCATGACCAGTGGAACCCAATGCAGGGCTTGAACTCACAACCCTGAGATCAGTATCTGAGCTGAGAGCAAGAGTTGGATGCCTAACCGACTGAGGCATACAGGTGCCCCTTTCCAGTGCTTTCTGATTGGTTTATGGACATGGGAAGGGAATCATAATGGAAATCAGGAGCAGTGTTGGGGTCTTCCAGGGCTGCTGGAACCTTTATCCTCCTATCACAGAACTCCATGTTGACACAGTCCCATGGAGACTTCTTGGTCATGCATGGTGTTTCTGTTCCTGAATCTTTCAAATAGTCATCTGAATCTAAAACTAAGGCTCAAGTAGAAAGGATGGAAAGAACATGAGATGTCACTTACATAGCTTGGGGAATAATGTCTGCCTGTGTGAGGGAGGCATATTTAATGAAAATCAGTTATTTCATCAGCAGGTGGGAAGTATTTGTAGCTACAGGATTTTAGTCTACAGTAAACACATGCCATGCCGTGTGACCACAACTTGGAATTAAATGCAGTTTTAGATCATATTCATAAAAGTATAGTATGTAAGATACTTAAACAGTTTCCGTTTTACTTTACATTGGCTAGTTTATGTCTGGAGTGTTTTATCCATTTTTAGGGGTCAGGTTTTAAGAGAAGTACGGCAAACTGATCTATTGAAATATTAAGGAATCAAATGGGAAAGTGAAAGGGTTTGAAACCAAATGATCTCGGGAATGGCTGAAGGAAGTCTACACTGCTCTTACAGAAGAAAAGACTGACAGGCATTTGAGAACTTCCAAACACCCGACAGGCTGTCTTGTGAAGTAGGAGTTAAGCCGGATCTGTGTAGATGCAACAGATTCATTCAGGAGCAACTCAAGGAAGTATCGGGGAAACCCAAGGAAGGCGGAACTTCTCCATGATCAAAACTGTTCCCAGATGGACTAGTTTGTCCACTGGGGTAATAAATACCCCATCACTGGATAGATTTGATGACTATCTGGGGAAACTGTTGAGGAAGGCTCCAATATTGTCTGCTTCAATGATTTTGTACCATATGAAGAATCCTGTCACACCTCAGCACCCTCTGAGTGATCATGTAAGTAGAGCTCATAGGAACCCAGAGGAACTTGGATGAGCGGATGAAGAGGACAACTGCCAGAGGCTCCAGTTCTGAGTCATATTTGAGCTACCCTTGGAGGCAGGGTGGAGAGAGGAAAAGAAAAAATTCCAAGAGGAAAAACACCTTCTGTTGCTCTTGGCAAACATTTGAACAGCACTACCAGCCTTATGCAGCCCTACGGGGAGGAGGTTGGCCGTTGATGCATTGGCCCCTCTCTCTGTCTGGACTTCCCAAGGCAGGAGGCTCTTCTTGGACCCCTGTTCCTCTACATGCGGGAGGTGATTAGGCCCCAGGGTGGTGGGTGAAGTAAGTGTAGGTCTGCTGTCAGTGATTGGAGACAGAGCCTACACCAGCTCTGCAGCCGTGTCTGGTATTCCCTGGCAAGGGGATAGTCTCAGTTGTTCTTTCTTCCTTTGGCTTGTGGGGGTTTCCTGATCTCTAGAATGTTTGAGCCTCATCACCAGCACATGTGTGTGTTCCAGAGTTTGCTGCCGATGCCTTCCCTCACTTGCTATCAGTGCGTCCCTCCTTTACCGCCTTTGGAGGTTCTCTTCTCACATGTACTTGCCGTCTATCTCCAATAAACGGTAAAAATCCCGAGGTGAGGATTGGCTTATACTCTTTTTCGTTAAGTTTTTAAAATTCTTTCTTCCTTTTTTAAAAGTGTTTGTTTTAATTCCGGTATAGTTAGCATACAATATTATGTTAGTTTTAGAGGTACCATATAGTGATTCAACAATTCTGTGTATCAGCGCAAATCATGAAATGTTCCCTCCTTAATCCCCATTGCCTATTTCCCCCATCCCCTCTCCCCTCTGGTGACCATCAGTTTGTTTTCTATAGTTAGGAGTCTGTTTCTTGGTTTCTCTCTCTCTTTTTTCGCTTTTGCTCATTTGTTTTGTTTCTTAAATTCCACACATGAGTGAAATCATATGATATTCGTCTTTCTCTGACTGACATTATATTCTCTAGCTCCACCTATCTTGTTGCAAATGATAAGCTTTAATTCTTTTTATGGCTGATTAATATTCCATTGTATATACAGACCACATTTCCTTTATCCATTCGTCTATTGATGGACACGTGGGCTGCTTCCATAATTTGGCTATTGCAAATAATACTGCAATAAACACAGGAGTACATGCATCCCTTTGAGTTAGTATCTTTGCATTTTGGGGATAAATACTCACTATTGAGATTGCTGGATCATAGGCTAGTTCTATTTTTAACTTTCTGAGGGACTGCCATACTGTTTCCCGCAGTGGCTGCACCAGTCCGCATTCGCACTAACAGTGTAAGAGGGTTCCTCTTTCTCCACATCCTCACCAACACTGTTCCTTGTTTTTGATTTTAGGGACTGGCTTATACTTTTGTGTGTTCTCCATAGCACCTATCTCAGTCTTTTTGCATAACGAATGTGCTTATTCAAGTATCAAGGATATATGCCAATTTGTCAAAGTAGATCTTTTTGTAAAGGAGAGGATGTTGGCTAGTTTTTATGTAGAGAAGTTATGGATTCTTCATCATAAACATTAATCATTGAACACCAGCCCTTATTTTAAGACCCTTTAGGTGTTCAGACTGGCTTGTATCATTTGAAAATTCGGAGATCATCTTTGAGGTCTGTTTGAGTCTGTTACTGTGAGTTTCAGGGACTGTGCTGCTGATAACACGAGTTTACTCAAAACCAATAATAAACTGGCCACTTCCCTTGATTTGGGCTGTTACTTTTCCTAGAAGAAAAAAATAGAAAAGTTTTCCAAGAAGCCACATGTGCCCTTTAAGTCCCTAAGTGTCCAAAAGGAAGAGAAGCCAGGAGGAGAGACACTAGAGTCATTGCCAAGTGTGCCAGTATGTGTGGGTTGCAGTGTGATGGTGACCTCACACACCACATCTCCTTGGCTCTTATTTTTCCCTCTGCAAAAAGCTTTGGGGGAATGGGCAAGCAGCTTTGGCACCCTTTAAGGGAGAGTCTTCTCAGGCAAAAACAAGCTATGTCAAAGCAGTCTTGTTTTTACTGCCTGGCTGCAAGATCATTTGTGGAGAAACCAAGGAAACCACCTTTGAAAGGCTGCATGTGGACCAAATAATAGAATCTGAAACCATGTTGTTGTACTTCAAAAATAACAAGACTTGGCAGGTAATGGGAGCACACCATGATTTAATTGCTTTGGGTATTAATTAAGAAAGGTAGAACAGGCTTTCGGGGAGGGATTTTCATGACTGTAGGAGTGTTTGAACACTGTCTTTGTGTGTATCTATTCTATAAATCAACACAAAAATGGGAGAAGATGAAGAAGCATGGCAGACTGATTTTACTGCCAAAACAAAGATCGTGTCTATAATAAGGTACCCAGTGCCCCTGTGGGTCTAAGCTGGGCAGTTTCCCCTTACATTCAGCCTTAGTTTTTCCTTTCCTCTTTTGGCACCCTCATCCCTCTCGTCCAGTCACCTTCCCTTCTGCCGCTCAAATTCCTTTTCCTCCTTGATATTTAACAACGGTGAAACACCAAACCACTGACTGTCCCATGATTTGAAACCATTACTAACAGAGCTAACCTACCTGGCCAGGTATTTGATTCTGTCTTCAGCCAGACCTTGTATTCACCTAATCAGATCGGTGGATCTTTTCTGGGAAACTTGCGAACTTTGCGGCAAAAGCTAAGATGACCATGAAGAAGGGTCCCGTTGCCCTCAGTTCCATCTCTATAGGAGTGCTGAGCAGCCTTGCCCTATTTTCTTCTGTTTTTTTCTTCTGTGTGTGTGTGTGTGTGTGTGTGTGTATATATGTATATATATATACATATATATATATATGTGCTGAGCAGCCTTGCCCCATTTTCTTCTGTTTTTTCTTCTGTTTTCAGCTGAGAGTAGGTTAAAAAAAAAAGGTCAATGTCACGCTTAACTAGCCATGACCTCTAGGAAATCATTTCCCAGCATCATGAATTCTCATCTTCAAAATGAAGGGATGGATTGGATTTTTTCTAAAGGTTCCTTGGGCTCTACCCTCTGTGATTCTGCTCTAGCTTAGCATTCACTGCCGGCACTCACACAGGTCACCCTGGGTGAGCAACAGACAAGAAGTGGTTGGGTTTCAAGGGAGGGAGAGCCCAGCCCCAGGGAGTGAAATGGCACCTGTAGAGTCCTGAAGGTGAACCCTACAGCACTGAAGAAATAATGTGTTAATCCACTAAAATTTCCCAGTACAGTGCCTTAAGCATTTTAGAGGGAAGTAGTAATATAAATCTAATATGTGAGCCATTCTGTCATTCTAACTCATATGCTTACTACCGGTTATAATGAGGTCTTCCTGGTGTTCAAACTTGGGGTATAGATTTTTTTCCTGCTCTTTTGTGTTTTGTGCTTTTCGAGGCCCATTTTGATTGGGCTGCAACAAGAAGGAGCAAGTGAGGGCCAGAGCTGGCCTAGAGATGTGGGGTATGGGGCCACGGGCAGGACAGTAGCCTGGCATTGAACTGCAGATGGGGCCTGCTTCCCTCATTGAGGTACCAGAGTTGTCTGAGGGGTGCAGTATATTTTAGCCTCTGTCTTAACAATCCAGAGGCCCGGGAAGCCGCAGGAAGCTTCCAGAAGCCCAGGAAGGCCACGACTAAACACACGGGACTGTATGATGTGGGACCCATGACTGGGAAAACAAAGAACACTAAGCATCTTAACCTGGAAAGAGGAAGCCTTGGGCATGTAGTTGGAACACATTTTAATCCTGAAAGGACCATCATGTAGAAGAGGAATGAGGCTTGTTTTTGTGCTTTCATAGTACATTATTGATGGAAATTAGACAGATATTGGTTCAATGTCAATAAAAATATCCTAATGGTGTGTCATAAATTGAATAATAATACTTGACATCTTTATAGTGTTGTACATTTGCAAAAGTGCTTTTTCTACCTAATTGCCCTGTGGGGCAAGTAGAGTTATTATTGTCACTATTATTGGGATTCCTAATTCCTGTTTTGGGGGAGGATTCCTAATTTCACAGTACTATGGGTAGGTAGAGCTCAGGTTATTATCATTATTACCATCAACACCATTATTTTAAGTCAGATATGAAAATGGAGATCATACTAAATGACTTAAAGTTGTAAAATTATTGAGTGGGTAAGTCTAACTCTATAACCTAAGATTTTCATTAAATTTACAAATATATACAATCCTCAAACTATAAAATAAGTGAGAAAACAAGATACCTGCTTCCAAATCTTTTATAATGGTCGGTCAGACCACCCCATGCTCCTCTTCAAACCCTTCCTGACTTTCTCTTCTGGTATATTAACTTCTGATTGTCAACTCCAAGGTCTCTCTGTCATTCTCATGGACCAGGAATGGCATTTTTTGTATTCTGGCTGGGGTCATTTGGGAAGGATCAGTGGGTGGGATGGGGAACCTGGGGCACTAAGTGGCTAATTCAGGGTGTAATCTGTGGGGCCCCACCGAGCAGCTGAGTGCATCCCAAGGAGCACAGCTGGTTTTTCACAGTGCTGCTATTATAGGATTACTAGAAATGGCAACTGGGCATCAAGTAGTGGGGCCTCTTTTCTCAGGCTCTAGGGAAAAGTTAACAGCAATAGTCCATGCCCTTGGTGATCTTTGGCCTCAGGAGAGAGGAAATGAATGGTCAGTGGAGGATGATACTGAACTCATTTTGGTAAGAATTTAAAAAAATACAGTTTTGTTTTTTAGATCTCCCTCTTTTTTGTTCCAGTTCCTAGTCAATTTCTGGAGTTTTTCATTTTGCCAAACCCAAATATCTCTTGCTGACATTTAGCGAGTTGATGAGGCGTACTGAGCACTTGCTCTATGGAGAGTGGGTAGGGAGATGCCCAAGAACACGTGCACATGCTCCCGGACTCAGTTTCCCAAAAGAAGAGTTCTAATAGTTGGCATTATGATGGAAGTGTCAAAAGGGCATGAAAAGATCTATAAAAACTGGAACACACTAATGTAGTTCATTTGCTACCCAGCAATATATTTTTTTAAAAAACGTATACATTTTTTAAGTCAAGAGCATGTGGGAGGTTGGACAGGAGTATGGTTTAAGCAACAGGCCAAGGACTGCCTTCCATCTCTTGGGTTTTTTCCTTCCTTTTCAACTCTTTGTCCCTGCCGCAAGCTGGAGTATTCTAGCTTTCTCCTTCCTCCGTTTCTTACACCTTCTCACAGCGGTTATGTTCTGGAAGCCTATCAGTCCAAAACCTTTTCCGTTTCTCTCAGCGGGCCTAGGGGCCCCGTAGGCCAGCAGGGCACCTCGCAGTCACGCTAAACAGCATGGAAACACGAGATGGTTTTGCAGAGGCGCTCTGATCCAGATGTCAACAGTGGCCGGCCCGCCGCCTATGGTGAGGACCGGTGCTGTGGAAGCGGTGACTGGGGCCGGACTGTAGTGAGGGAAGGCACCCTGGCAGACATAAACCTTCAGCCACATTCTTAAGGTGGTGAGTGTCTGGCCGGGGAGGGGGGGGCGCAGGGACAAAACCTTGGAGGGAGAAGGATGGAGCCAGACTTGAGCATGAGAAGGGAGGAGGCCAAAGGTGTTCCAGTGACGATTATAATAATTCAGATATTTTGAATTTGAGTCCCTGTTCCCATCCCCACACGTCTTTTCTCTTTCCTTCTCCCTCACATTCAGAATACGACAGTTTTTTATCACACTGCTCTTAGGTGGCAGATGGATGGAGGTGGGACAAAGAAGTCCACTGGATTTCTGACGGAGTCTTCTGAACTTGCCCAGCATAAACAATAATCTTAAAAGCTTTACATATATATATTTTTTAATCTAAAATGCCTGGCTTTAAATATCAAGAGCCAAAGTCTAGAGAGCTGAAATTTTAGAAGGCAGGATGACACAATTTATTTCCTACCCAAAAGGAGATAAAAATGTGACCAGCTGGGGAAACAAGGAGAACCAAAGCAAAGTAGATATCGCTAGAACTTAGGAGTTTCTATGAGGAGGGTCAGCATCCTTATCTCCAGGGATGAATTATGGGAGGGGGTAGGATTGGGTAACTGAAATTGTGACTGGATTGAAAGGAGCTCCAAGGGCACTAGACCCTTGTGCCTCTCTCTCCCTGGGCTATGGCCCAAAGACCAAGGACACCTGCCTCCAACATGACCCTGGGCTGTAGAGGAGTGACAGCTGGGAAACGCTAGTTAGCGGATCTAAGGACAGCCTCGTGGAATTCCACACAATCCTGTGCTCTCCGAGGTGGTAGCTGAGGGCACCCAAAGAGTTCCCATGATACCCACAATGGCAGCAAAAGTGACCAAGAATAAACGTGTGATTCTAAAGGAGGCTGGCACTGGGTTCTGCAAGGAAGGTGCGCCTGCGTGCACTTCCCGGTAAGATGCTGTAACGGGACAGCGAACTGTGAGGACCAGAGGAAATGAGTCAGCCAGTGCGGAGGACAGCTTGAAGATAGACTTCCTTTCCCAGAAGCCAGGACAAGGCTGCCCTCCACCAAAATAGAAATTTAGAACAGCCCCTACAACAAAGAAAAGAGAAGGAGGTGGGAGCATGTACATCTCAAAGTAACCCTAGTTAAATCTTAAAGAGGCTGAGTAAGCTTGAACTGGAAAAATTAAGATTTCTGTGACAGAAAAAGAAATAAGAAATGAGCTAAGTTCTGTTATAGACAATACAAATATTGCATTTTTTTTATAGTCCATGATTGGGCATTTAACTTTCCATACAGGTTTGCCTAGATGGAGTGATGAGACCAAAATGAAGTAGAGTAGGAGACCAATGCAGAAACCTCTAAAGGGGAAGCTCAATGCCTAAAGGAGCTAATTATGGTGAGAACGTGCCTCGTTTCCAAGAGGAGGCTAGGAATGGGGGAAGGCAAGCTACTGTGTTTTTTTTTTTTTATAAATATTTTTATTTATTTATTTGACAGAGATCACAAGTAGGCAGAGAGGCAGGCAGAGAGAGAGAGAGGAGGAAGCAGGCTCCCCGCTGAGCAGAGAGCTCAGCAGAACCCTGGGATCATGACCTGAGCCGAAGGCAGACGTTTAATCCACTGAGCCACCCAGGCACCCCAAGTATGCTACTATTGCACAGAGAGGGCTGCAAGGGGACCCCAGTTGGTTTCCCAGCACGTTGATCTGTTCATTTAGTGTCTCTCATGATGCCCTCAAAGAGCTCTTCCCAGGGAATCATTATGAACCCATTAAATGGCTTTGAGCTCTCCCCCCTCCTCCCAGCAATGAGTGCATGCAGTCTATCGGTTAGTGTTGTGAGAATGGCTCCCATACTTGTGACCTAGACTCGGTGTGTGGGACGTCCTTCTGCAGGCACTGCCTGCGACCGGATGGAGCCAGACCTGCACATCACATGCCTGTTCCTGCTGGGTCTGTGGATGAGGATGAGGCAGTGAAAGGTGAGATGTACTCTGTTCTCAATCAGATTATACCGATGGCCAGATAAGCACAGCTAAAATGAAACCACTGAACCCACTCCCACTTCTGATCACTGAGCAGCCACCCAAGACATGTAACAGGAGAATTATTTGGAAGCTAGTTCTCTGGATCAAGACAGATTTGATCCAAAAATTTGAGGAGAATGGAGTTAGGACACCATCTCCTGGTTCTGTGACTCTCTTTCTTCTGAGGGTCTCCTCCCCTCCCCTTTCCTCGGTCAGCAATACTTTTAGCTTTTGCTTCTTCACTTCTCTTTTCTTTCTGTTTGCCTTTCCTCTCCTGATGCTTGACCTTCACTTGGGGCTCCCTGAGTTTCAGTTTTGCATCCTGGGGAAAAAAATGGGATTTTCCTCCCAGAGAGGAACTCTATCATTGTGCAGCTCAGAGAACATCCTCAGATCCTAGACTGGTTATAAATTCTGGGTTTCACTTTCTCGCAGCAGTTTTGCTCATGGGGCAGGTTTGTTAGAAGAGTGTGAGCTGCTGATAGAGAAGAGAGAGATGCAGAAGGATTTAGCATATTGGCAGGATTGATTAATCCATGTATGGGTGCCATGATGTCAGGGTTCTAAGGAAATGGTGTGAGGAATGGAGACGTTTTGATGGGACAAAGAGACTCTTACCTAGTCTACACTCTGATGGCTGATAATGGGACCAACAAGGCTCTCATCCCAGATAAACTAATTACAGTTACAGTGCTAACAAGCATGTGGCTTATAACTTCCTGAATTCCTTTTTTTTTTTTTTTTTTTTTTTTTTTTTTTTGGTTAAGAGTGTGAGAGAGCATGCAGGAGAGTTGGGGAGGGGCAGAGGGAGAGGGAGAGAAAGAATCTTAAGCTGATTCCATTCCCAACACCGAGCTGGAGGTGGGGCTTGATCTCACCACCCTGAGATCATAACCTGAATCGAAACCAAGAGTCTGATGCTTATCAGACTGAGCCACCCAGGTGCCCCCGAATTACTTTCTGAATTGATAGTTGTGCTCTTTTACTTTTCTCCATGTATTTTAGTTCTGTAATTAGGGATGAGGGGGCTTCAGGTTTAGAGAGTTGCCTTAGTCATTTTCCTCTGTTTGTGGACTATAATTATCACCACTAGTGGTATTCATTTTCTTGGATTAATATTTTTTTCTTTATTACACTAGGGCCCCATTCCCATTTTCCTTTCCAGTATTTTTTTTTTTTTAAGATTTCATTTATTTATTTGACAGACAGAGATTACAGGTAGGCAGAGAGGCAGGCAGAGAGAGAGAGGAGGAAGCAGGCTCTCCACTGAGAGAGAGCCCGATGCGGGGTTCGATCCCAGGACCCTGGGATCATGACTCGAGCCGAAGACAGAGGCTTCAACCCACTGAGCCACCCAGGCGCCCCTTTCCTTTCCAGTATTAACATTTGTGCTGAAGTGCTCAATCTATGACCTTAAGAATGCATGTATCTATGAGGAAAAGTGATGTCTTGTGTATGTTTCTTGTGAAAAAAATATGATGGAGAATTTAAAACATTTACAAAAAAAGAAGGATGGTCTAATAACTCTGCCGCCATGTACCCACCTATCACTCAGCTTCAACAATTATGAATGCATGGCTCATAGTTCCCCCTCCTATATTGTTCCTTTTCCTCTTCTCATATTTTTTTGGAGGAAATCCCAGATATACAACTTAATCTACGAATATTTCAGTATCTCTTTCTAAAAAGACAAAGACTCCCCTCTTTAAACATGACCATAATGCCGCTGTTGAACATGAAAAATCATCAATAACCAGTAATAGTACCAGATATCATCTAGTTATTGCCCATGTTTTCCCAATTATACTATAAATGTTCTTTCCTTTTGTTTATTTTTATTTGTTCGCTCAGTGTTTGAATCAGGATCCAGACGAGGTCTGTGTATTACAATTGGCAACTATGTGTTTCAAATTTCTTCCAAACTATAGTTTCCATTCCATTTCTTTTTTGTCCTTGGCACTTTATGTTGCTGATGAAAGGCAGTGGTTTTCCTGGTCAGTTTCCCACCATTGTTTTGTTGGTTGCCTCCTAAGATGGTGTTTATTTAACATGTTGTTCTGTCTCAGATATTGTTACAAATTAGAAGTTAGATCTAGTGGTTTGATCAGATTTGGGTTCGATTTTGGAAAGGTGCTGACTACTTCATAGGTGGTTCTTTGCACTTCCATCAGAAAGGATACAATGTTTAGTTGTCTTTTTGTAATATTGGTAGCCCTTAATGATTGGTACTTATATTTAATTCATTAAACCTGCAAATTTGAGATATCTTAATTCTATCATTTCTTTTTTAGGAGGAATACTACTGAGTAAAATCAGATCCATTGTTCACACTGTCCTCCAGAATAAATTCCAAATGCATCATAAGAGAGTTAAACCATACAAGTATTCCAAAAAATATGGGGAATTCCTCTATAATTTAGAGTAGGGAAATCCTAACTCTGACTTAAAACCCAAAAGCAATAAAAAACTGATATTTTTATTATATAAAAATTTTAAAAAAGCCTTTTGCATAGCAAAAGTTATCATATAAAAAAATAAGTGACAAAGTAGGAGAAACTATTTGCAACTTATTCATAAACAACCAGTTAATACCCTTAATATATATAGACTTTCCCTCACAACCTCCCTTCATCAGTTTGTATAGGGAAAGCAGAATAAATGCTTAATGTTTTTTTTTTTTTTAATTACCAGTTTTCAAAAGAATGAGTTGAGGGGTGCCTGGCTGGCTCAGTCAGTAAGCATCTGACTCTTGATCTCAGCGTTGTGAGTTTGAGCCTCATGTTGGGTGTAGAGATCACCTAAATAAATAAAACTTAAAAAAAAAAAAAAGGAATGAGTTGATTTCCAAGGGTGATCAATATAGTGTTTTTTTAAAGCATAGTAATGAATTTGTTATTTGTTATATTTCAATTGACTGTATATAATGGTCTGTAAAGTCAAACTGTCCATCAGCGACTGGGAGGAGCCTATTCAAGGTGGGTTCTGTGTCCATTTGACACAACGCCAGCTGTCTCTGATAGCATCCTTGCTTTCTTGGAATTTAGTTAGATCCTGTCAAATTCCCTTGCTTTTTAAAATTTGTTTATTTTGGAGAGAAAGAGAGCGAGCCCACAGGAGAAGGGCAGAGAGAAGGAGAGAGAATCTTAAGTGGACTCCCCGCTGAGCCCCCAACTTGAGGCTCATCCCATGACCCCAAGATCATGACCTGAGCCAAAATCAAGAGTCAGTCACTCAACTGACCGTACCACCCAGATGCCCTAGATATTGTCAAATTCTTCCGCATAGGGGTTATATTATTTTACCTTCCCACCAGTTTTTCAATAGAAGATGACATCAAATTTAGGTTTTTACCAGTCTGATGGGTGAGAGATGGTATCTCAGTATTTTGTTTGGCTCTTACTATGAGTAAGGGTGAACATATTTTCATGTGGTTAGGAGCCGTTTGCATTTTTCCCTACAAACTCTTAGTTTATATCTTTATCACCTATTACATTTTTAATAAAGATTTTATTTATTTATTTGACAGAGATTGAGGTCACAATGAGGTAGAGAGGGAGGCAGAGAGAGAGGAGGAAGCAGGCTCCCCGCTGAGCAGAAAGCCCAATGTGGGACTCGATCCCAGGATGCTGAGATCATGACCTGAGCCAAAGGCAGAGGCTTAAACCACTGAGCCACCCAGGCGCCCCACATATTACATTTTTGAAAGTGTTGCTGGCCTCTTTTCTATTTTCAGAAGGTCTTTCACTATACTAAGGATATTAACCCTTTTTTAATGACTAAGTTGCTAATAGTTTTTCCTGCTTTGTCATTTGTCTTTGTTCTTAGGTTTGTTTTTTTGTTTGTTTTTTGTCATGTGACAGCTTAAAAACTTTTTATGTAATAAAATTGATCAATATTTTTATTGCTTTGGGGTGTTAAGTCATAGTTAAAAAGATTTTCCCTACTCTAAGAGTGTAGAGGAATTCACCTATTTTTTTTTCAAATACTTGTATGATTTAATTTTAGTTGTTTAGATCTCTGAAATTTATTGAAATTTATTCTGGAATGAAGTATGAGCAATAAATCTGATCTTATCTTTTTCTATATTGTTATACTATTACCTTATACTATGTTTTCCCCACTGATTTGAGACACTGTGATTACCATATACTAAACGCCCATGTCGTATATGCAATGTTCATATCTGGGTCATTTTCCAGATTTTATTTTCTGTTCATATAACAACATGAAATATATATATTTTTAAATTTGTGATACATAAAATTTATTTTTTCTAGTTAACATGCAGTGTTATATCACTTTCAGATGTACAGTATAATGATTCAACAATTCCATACATTGTTTGGCGCTCAAAGTATTTTATTATAGAGGTTTATATTAGGGTTTAATTCTGACTTAACTAGTCCCCTTACCCCTGACTAGTCCCTTTACCCCCTTAAAATGTTCTTAATTTTAAGGTTTCTCCCGTGGTGATTCTTGCTTGTTCATTTTTCTAAATGAACTTCATAATCAACTTGTCTAACTCAAAAGAGAATTATCTGACGGCATTTCTAAAATTGAGGTTGCATTACACTTACAGAATATCTTATTAAAAAGCTGACATCTTTGGGATGCTGTCTTCCTATCCTCACATGTGGTATCTCATTTCATTTGTTCAAGCCTACCCTTTGTTTCTTTCTGAATGTTTTATGGTTTTCCTCATATGGATTTTGAGCATTTCTTGTAGGTGTATGTATAGGTATTTTATTTTACTTTTTTTTTTTTTTTTTTACAGTGAAAGGGGTTTTTCTCTTCCATTAGCCTTCTAACTAGGTCTTTTGGTTTGTGATAATTTTACTGCCTGCTACTTTACTAAGTTTTCTCATTATTTGTATAATAGTTTTCTCAGGTATTCTTTTCAATTTCTGAGATTATATCATATGTAAATGGAGAGTTTTACCCTTTTGTTCCAATTCTTATTCCTTTAGATGCTTTCTCTTGTCTAATTACATTAATTCCAAGACAGTGTGAAATATAGGAAGAGACAGTGTTTGTCTTGTTCCTAAATTTAGCAGAGAAGCCTTCGGTGTTTCCTTATTTGTAAGATGCTAGATTTGGGAATTTTGTCTCTTGGGTTTTTTTTTTTTTAATTAAAAAAAATTTTTTTTTAAATTTAAACATAGAATGTAACCCCACCACCCTCTCCCAACCCCCCTCAGTTTGTTTTATGACATTAAGAGTGTCTTTTGGTTTGTCTCCCTCCCAATCCCATCTTGTTTCATTTTTTCTTTTCCTACCCCCTTAACCCCCACCCCCGTTGCATCTCCACTTCCTCATATCCAAAAGACAACTGACAGAATGGGAGAAAATATTTGCAAACGACATATCAGATAAAGGGCTAGTATCCAAAATCTATAAAGAGCTTAGCAAACTCAACACCCAAAGAATAAATAATCCAGTCAAGAAATGGGCAGAGGACATGAACAGACATTTCTGCAAAGAAGACATCCAGATGGCCAACAGACACATGAAAAAGTGCTCCACACCACTGGGCATCAGGGAAATACAAATCAAAACCACAATGAGATACCACCTCTCACCAGTCAGAATGGCTAAAATGAACAAGTCAGGAAAGGACAGATGCTGGCGAGGATGTGGAGAAAGGGGAACCCTCCTACACTGTTGGTGGGAATGCAAGCTGATGCAACCACTCTGGAAAACAGCATGGAGGTTCCTCAAAAAATTGAAAATAGAGCTACCTTATGACCCAGCAATTGCACTACTGGGTATTTACTCTTGGTTTCTTTTTATGTCTATTGGGTCAACATTGAAATTAGCTAATAATCTCTTCTTTCTCTTTCCTTTCCTTCTACTGAATCTATTTTGAAGTAGCCTTCTTTTAGTCCCAATTAATTCCCAGTGAGCTTATTTTACTTAACACATATTCTTTCCAGTCTCCCCCTGGTTTTTTAATGGTTGTGCTGCACAGGAATTGTCAAAACATACAACTCTTACTTATTACCTTATGTACTTACATACTCTCCTTTATAACTATAATTTAGTCTTAAATTTATCAATTAATATACACTTAATGTTTAAAAATTTTCATTTCTAGTTGTTTGTCCCTAGTGTATAAGAGAATTAATTTTTTTTAGGTTTTTTTTTTTTGTTTTTGTTTTTTTTTTTGTTAGAGAGAGAGAGAGAGAGAGAGCGTGAGCACAAGCAGAGAGAGGCAGGCAGAGGCAGAGGGAGAAGTAGGCTCCCTGCCGAGCAAGGAGCCCGATGTGGGACTCGATCCCAGGATGCTGGGATCATGACCTGAGCCGAAGGCAGCTGCTTAACCAACTGAGCCACCCAGGCGTCCCAAGAGAATTAATTTTTGTAAATTGCCCTTGTAACCTGCAACCTTGTTATGATTTATTTATTAGTTCTAGGAAGTGTTTTGTAGTTTCCCGAGGGCTTTCCTACATAGAGAATCATGTCTATTTCACCGTAGAGATTTTGTACCTTTTAATTCATTACAAGTGTATTTCCTTTACCTGCCTGAGGATATTTATACTTGTTGCTTTAAAGTCTTTGAGAATTCTAACATCTGGATCATCTCAGGGTTGGCATAGGTTGATTACCATTTTCTTCGAGAATAGGTCATATTGTCCTGAGTCTTTCTTTGTTGAATACCTTGGGGTTGTACCCTGGACATTGTGAATGTTATACTGAAGAAACTCTGCATTGTTATATTTCTCCAAGAAGCGCTGATGTTTTGTTTAGCAGATGATTAACTCCGTTAAGACTGAGATTGCCGGGGCGCCTGGGTGGCTCAGTGGGTTAAAGCCTCTGCCTTCAGCTCAGGTCATGATCCCGGGGTCCTGGGATCGAGCCCTGCATCAGGCTCTCTGTTTGGCAGGGAGCCTACTTCCCCTCCTCTCTCTCTGCCTGCCTCTCTGCCTGCTTGTGATCTCTGTCTGTCAAATAAATAGATAAAATATTTTTTTAAAAAAAGACTCAGATTGCCAGCTCTCATGCCTATGCTACGTGGTGCTGCTGATCTTACCTCAGCTCTACAAGCCATAATTACAATCTGCTTTCCATTTGTTCCACGTTTGCGTGGCTCAAGGGTTGGCCAGAGACTTGGGCTGGGTTTGGACATAGAATTTCAGAGTCTCCTTTTTTTACTCTCTTTTTTTTGAGGTCCCCCCCCCTTACTTTCTGGCAGCTCTGGTTGTCCTGGCACCTTGGCGTGGTTTTGATGGTCAGAAAGATGGTGGACCTGCTTCCAGAATTTAAGCCAGCCCACACCAGTGTTGGTACAACTGTGGTTTCCCTCAGGGAACTCATTCCATACTGGTCACTTGCTCCAGTTTTAACTCATCTCTCAGCAGGCCAGCCTTCCCTCAGTCTTCAGAGGTCCCTGAGTTTCTGTTGCACTTTTCCCAGGGTTTATAGTTGTTCTTTGGCATGGTAAGTGTTTACTCCTCTACACTGGAAGTAGCACTTCTTTTAGTCCTTGAAAAGGCTCCCAAAGGGAATCTAGCCTGGGGCAGGCCCAGTGGGGATAATTTTTGGTCCTAAGAGTCTCTCAATAGTGATTTCTGCTCTGTCTATGGCAAAGCCTGCTTCTCTGCATTGAGGCTGTTCACCATTATACAAGTCTCTGAAGGAGTATTTCCTGCCCCTTAAGTTCTGAGCCTCACTGTGGCCTTTGATAGCCACGGAGCTAGATGGAACCAGGACAGTGTCAGGTGTTATACCTCCTGCCTCCAAGCTTGCAGGCCTGTGTGAGGCAAGCGTCCCCGTTTGCAGAGCAGATGTAGAATCAGTACGGACAGTCTCTTTAAACTCCCGTGTGTGAGGCTCCCCCTCGGTCTGACAGTAAGAGACCCACCTTTCCTCCATCTGGGAATATCGTGTCTACAACAGCACAGGGAAAGGGGATCAGGGATGGGACGCTGTTTCTTGAATCTTGAGAAATGCAGTCGCTGGCTCGGCACAGGTTTTCTGCTTTTTGTATGACATTCGTGCTGTGTTACGGTCTCTTTCATGCCCCACTTTTTTTCCCTTAAAGCTTCCTCTAATTGTCACAAATCTCATTCTTTTTCAAGGCTTTTAAAGAAAAGAGTGTCTGTGGATTGGGTTGCCTTTGTGTTGTCTTCTCATAATTTCATAAGTATAAATCCTGTCTTTTCTTCCAGTCTGTAATGATTTTGAAGGCTGGGTCATATTTTCTGAACAACTGATCCCCCTAGCAGTGTCTAATGTAGGATATATTGTCAATGTACAGTTGAATTGAGCCTGAAGCCAGCAACCAATTTTGACAGCTCAGAGTTCTGGGCTTGCGGCAGAAAAGAATGTCAGTAAATTTCACAGTAGGTGGCCTTAAAACCATGCTGAGAACTCAGCAGGAAGGACGGGGCAATTTTCCCCATTCAGGAGACGGAGCATGCAGTGCAGGATATTAGGAGTGAAGCTTTAAAATAAATAAGTAAATAATGGACCCGTGTATCTGAAGGTTGCAACTTAAGGCGAGGGGCTTAAAGCCAAGATGAGAATTATCAAGGAAGTAAACATGGCTATTTCTCGACAGCTTAGGTACTGAACGAAATTCAATCTTGGGTCATGATCCTGACATTTAATTGAAACTAAAATTTAACATCAATAAAGTAAGTAAGTACATAGCACAGGAAAAGAGCAGCATTTTGTTCTCATCCTGTTCACTGTCAATTTGACTTTTCTTTTTTTTTTTTTTTTTTTAATATTTTATTTATTGGGACGCCT
>RCUC01157123.1:0-40877 GCA_003697995.1 Taxidea taxus jeffersonii | reverse complement strand
AGGAAGGAAGGAAGGAAGGAAGGAAGGAAGGAAGGAAGGAAGGAAGGTGGGAGGGAAGGAAGAAAGAAAGAAAAAAAGAAAGAAAGAAAAGCGGTCCTTAAAACATGCCGAAGGAAAAGTGGAATGAATCAGTGGAATGATTCAATGGAATGAAAAAGGAGAAGCAAGATGGACAACACAGATTTTCTCTTTATTAGAGAAAGCTTATCCCCTAACTAGTAGTTAAAACAGACAGGCTGGATACATCAGATAAACTAACCTCAAATGCACAGGGAAATCCGAGCCCCACTGACAAGGATGAGAATAAACAGGAGGAGCTGCAGTTGGGTGTAGGATAATGACCAGTGAAGAGTTTTGAGTGGACTCAGGTATTGGCAAAATATGTCTAACTTAGTACGACTAGCAAGTATAGCAGAGGCGACCAGACCGTCAAAGGGACCCACAGCCTAGTAAGTCTTACTCCCCAACTAAAGTAGTTGATGCTGTTAGAAGAAGTGAATGCACAAACAAAACACAGTAGAGGGATGGGGATATAATTTCTCAATTTCTCCAGTGCCCATTCTGGAGCATCCTGTTCTACCCAAGGTCTGCCATGGGAAGCCCTTCCTCCCTGTAGATGACTTTATCTCAAACTTGACTGAGAAAAGCAATCAGACTTGCCTAGAGCTCCCTTTTGCACACCTCCCTCCCCGCAAACTCATTCTGTATGTCTGGCCTCTGCCAAACATCCATTGGCCATATCCAGGTGCATTTGCTGACCTTGGTCATCTGGTCCCTACTGCAGGATGGGACACAGTGGACCACTTCCTTCTCAGTACTCCTCCCACGAGGCCTTGTTCTTTTCTGACTTTTCTCCCCCATTTAACTGTCCTTCTAGTCTACTCATTCTGCTCCCATTTCTCCAAGGATCTATCCGTGATTCTTTGTTCCCAGGTGGCCTCCCACTTCAGCCCCTGGATAGCTCATCCAAGTCAGATCTGCCTCCTCCCACCCCTCCACCCTCCTCTTACTCCTGGGCTCCCATCTTCAATTCCTAAGTGGCCTGCCTGGTGCTTGCTTGGATAGCCCTAGCACTCCAAATCCAGTATGCCCAGAACTGAACATCACCTTCTGCAGAGCTGGACCTCAGGGAGTACTGAAGCCTAGATCTGCCGAGGGACATTCCATCTGGGAAATTCCTCTTCCTTTTATACAGTCTCGCAGTAAGCAATCCACACTGTGTTGGGGGAGGGGGGAGGCAAGGCAGGGCGGGGGCGACTCTGCATCAGTTCTTTGCACCCAGTGAGCAGACAGGCAGGTAGCCAGATTCCAGAGCAGGTGGGCAGTCCTGGGGAGGTGAAATAATCCCCTATGCAAGTGCAGGGGTGAGCTTCCTGCCGCCTAGGACCCCCTCTCTGCATGGGTGCTGTCAGAGGCAACTGTGCATCTCCAAAGAGGGACCTTGGAAAATAGGCAAGGCCCTTTTGCATATCTGGGAGCACGCTGCCTTGTCTCCTGGTTCCTGCAACAGCCTTTGAATGAAAAAGACCCTGTATCCTGTAGGAACATTAAAGAAATTTATATCCTTTAAATATGAACGTTGGTAACTTTCTGTCAATTACAACTGTCCTATAAAGACTATGTATCTATGCTCTCAAACTGCCCCACTAACTACTTCCCCTATTCACTCTTCTTTGCATTTAGGCTCAAAACCCAAGATGCATCTTTTAGCCCTCTCTTTTGCCCCCACACCGAGCCAATTATCAAGTGCTGATTTTATTCTGCAGTGTCTCCCATCTGTTCTCTTTTCCATTCCAACTGTCCTCATTACTTCTCCCTTGGACACTATTAATAGTTCATCAAAAATGAATCTTAAATATTAAAATAATACATACACATAGCAAAAAATAAAACAAAATAGCACTTAACTTAAAAAGAAAGTAACGAGGGGTGCCTGGGTGGCTCAGTTGTTAAGCATTTGCCTTCAGTTCATGTCATGATCCCAGGGTCCTGAGATGGAGCCCTGCATCAAGCTCCCTGCTCGGCAGGAAGCTTGCTTCTCCTTTCCCCACTCCCCCTGCTTGTGTTCCCTCTCTCACTGTGTCTCTCCCTGTCAAATAAGTAAATAAAATCTTAAAAAAAAAAAACAAAAAAGCAATGATTCCCCGTTCTACCTCTCCTCCCTAGAGGCAACCTCTATTCAACCCTTTCATTCTTAGGAGAGTTGTCTTGTGGTTCTATAAAAATGTTCATGGTTCTATTTCTCACTTGCCAATTTTCAACGTTCTCTATTCATGTCCTATTATGTAAGGTGAGGATTTAGGGTCACTCATCTCCCAAAGCCTCTTCTTCTAATTTTTAAATATTTCACATTATTTTTATTAGCCTTCTAATTGTTTTAAAATAATATAGTTAAAATTATCTCTTATTCCATCAATATTAAATGATATGTCTTGCTTCCTCCCTACCTTGATGTGTGTGTTATGACCCTATCTTCTTCTCCCCTCCTTCCACTTCTAATCATTCAAATTCTATCAGATGTACCTTCATTTTATTTTGTCATGGTTCATTATGCTTACATTCTATTCTGTAACTAATATTCCATGTTTTGTTTTTATATATTGGAAGTTAAAAGTCAATCCATTGTCTTTTATTTACTTTTTAATCTTATTTTTTTTAAGATTTTTTATTTATCTATTTGTCAGAGAGAGAGAAAGAGCGAGAGAGCACAAGCAGAAAGAGCAGCAGGCAGAGGGAGAAGCAGGCTCCCTGATGAACAGGGAGCCCAATGGGGGGCTGGATCCCAGGACCCTGGGATCATGACCTGAGCTGAAGGCAGACACTTAACCGACTGAACCACCCAGGTGTCCCAACCGTCTTCAGTTTTTATGACTACAAACATTGCTTTGTGCAGGGCAAAGTCATTTGCTAAGATTACATTTCCTTCTTAGGGTCTTATTAGTTGACTGACCATTTGGATTGATCTTCTGTCTCCTATCCTCTCTTTCATATTGTCTGTCTTTGCCCTTGTCTTTGATTTACATGGCAAGAGATTTCCTGACATTATCTTCTAATCTTTGTTGATAAGTTGCTTAATTTCAGAATTATGTTCTCTCTAAGAACTCTTTTATGTCTTCAGAATGTTCTTTTAAAAATCATTCTGTTGTCTTGTGGATGCAATATATTAAATTCTCTCTCAGGTACTAACCAGAGTGTGTGTGTGTGTGTGTGTGTGTGTGTGTGTGTGTGTAGACATATAAATATATATCTTTGTTTCCAACAGTGTCACCTCTATATCCTCTGGGATCAGTTTTTCATCTAACCTCATGTAATTGGTTTTCTTCATGTAACTGATAATTCATCTTTTTCTTTATTAAAATTTTTTTAAACAAACTTATTTTAGAATAATTTCAGACTTACAGAAAAATTGTGAAAGTAGTACAGAGTTCCCATATATCCTACATCAGACTTCTGTATTTAATATTTTACATTAGCATTGTACATTTAATGAACTGATATCAGTACATTATTATTAGCTGAAGTCCAGATTATTCAGATTTCCTTAGTTGTTTTTTTTTTACCTAATGGCCTTTTTCTCTTTCAGGATCCCATCCAGGATACTATATTAGATGTAGTCATCATGTCTCCCCAGGCTCCTCTTGGGTGGAATAGTTTCTTAGGTTTTCTTTATTTTAATGACCTTGACTGTGTTGAGCAGTCCTGGTCAGATATATTGTAGAACGTCCTTCATTTGGGAGTTATCTGCTATTTTTTATGACTGATTAGATGGTGTGTCTGGGTTTTAGGGAAGAGGACGACAGAGGTAAATTTCCATTCTCATCACATCATATCAAGGGGACTCTCAGCATACCTGATCATTGTGGATGTTGACCCAGTAGTGTTATCTGGTGTCTCCACTGCGAAGTTACTGCCTTTCCCCCCACCTTCCCTACTGTGCACTTTGGAAGGGAGTCACGGTATGCAGTCCACATTTAACAAGTAGGGAGTTGTGCTCCATGGCTATTTATTGTGAAAAATGAAGGAAGGTCTGGGTTGCTTTTCCTTGGTGGGTCAAGTAGGGTCCCTCCGCAGCGGTATACTGTGATTGCTTTTCTTCCTAGGTGGTTCTACAGACCTGGAGGTGGGGTGGGGAGGCTTCACTGGCAGGCAAACAGGCAGGGAATTACTAAATAGGGGCTTTAAAAGGAGGAGGAGTTCCTCTGCTGGTACCAGCCCTATCTTAGGGCTCACCAGTTAGTTCATTCGATTCCTTTAGAAAATAATCCTATTTCTTCTTTTTCTCCTTGAAAGTGATTAGTATGTTGGTTGCTACTTTTCACAGTCAGGCAATTGTTCTAAAGGCAGAACTTAAATCACCTCTCAGATAGCAGCATCCCTTTTACTCCTTGCATCCTTCACACATTTCCTAACCAGAATCTTTCTAGAGTTCTGTCTTCCCACCTCCTCCCACTCCCACCCCACTCCACTCCTGTTGTATTTTGGCTTAAGCCTCTTCCACTCTGTGCCTTATTACACATTTTGAAGAATGGCTATGTTGTTCCTCTACTTTAATTCTAATACTGTTTTCTATTCTATTAAATAAAATCCAAAGTCCTTAGCTCTTCATTCAGATTCATTTCCAATCTGGCAGTCACCAGCTTCTGAACATATTTCTGTCTATTTCCTTTCAGATCCCTTGCTCTAAAACAAAAGCAAGTGAAAGACGAATGGGTCCCTGTACGTGTCGCAAGGTTTCTGGACTCTATCTCTTGGTGCACGCTGTTCCATCTCCTTGAACATCTGGCCTCCATCTCTCAGGTCCAAATCCTAGCCATACACCAAGCTCCAACTCTAATACAACACTCCCAGGAAGGAAATAATTTCAACTTCTCCTAACACTTGTCTGTACTTGTATCAGAGCTACTATGTGCATATCTAATTAATGCCCTGGACCCTCATCCCCTTGGAGGGTAAGATTCACATTGGTTTCTTTCATTCTGGCACCAACCCAGAGCCTCACACATAGTAGGACTTTACAAAGTGAATAACTTCTGTAAGGGCAAACCCACCTATCAGGATTCTCTGAGACAGGAAGTATGGTTACTGGTGAATATGTCATGTGTGGCCTTTCAACAGAACTTTGAAAAAAATGTACATTTCAGTTTTATGTTTATATTATTGTTTCCTTTTAAATAAATCATTGTAAACTGGGGGTACTGATGTGCTCTTTTTTTTTTTTTAAATAACTGCAAACCTGCTAGAAATGAAAACAAAGGGTAGAAATAAGGAGGTACATTTCAAAATGGAGGACTGGGCTCCATGGATCAGTGTTGAAATATTTATCATATTTGTAAATGATCTAGAAAAGAAATATAGCATAAAATCTCCAGGGTTGCCTTTCTCATAAAATACCAAGATAATGTGGAGATATTAACTGAATGGCCAATCAATTGTCATCTTATGAATAAAAAATACCCAAAATAAAATGGTTGAATAATGAGCGCCTCACTGTGGTTTTCAACATAGAAAAGATTCGTGACCTCATCATCTATCCTTGTGGATGGTCTACTCTGGCACTTTGGCCGCCAATACCAGGAAAATGGTGGACAGCAACCAGATGGATATTGAACAGAAAAGAGAAAGTATCATTTATGAAAAATACCAGGGTTCTGTACAATTTGTATATAACTCCATTTGACTTGTTTCTAGAAAAAAGATAATAAATCTGAAAAGGTTCTAAAGCTAACCAAATTGATAATGCAATGTAAGAACACAAGGACAGATTCAAAAGATAAAGGTTTTTCAGAAAGACAACTTGGAAACATATACGGAGATATGTCCAACTTTGGAAAGGCATTATGGGAATAATTATATTTTGGATGCTACTAGCAGAGGCCCGTGCTATGTCTGGGTGGCTCATGGGTTCTTCAGACTTATTACAGACATCATGATCCTCTTTTCTTACCTGATGTTCTACCACGCTATTCTGGCATAATTTCTAGGGCCTGGGAAAGGAGCAAAAGCAGTGGGTGTCCCTGCAGGTCTAAATAATGGTTTGTGGTGTAAAGCAGAGATAATGTATGCAAAGTCCTTAGTTCCTCATCTGGTATATAACTGGCATTAACAAGCGGAGCCTTTCACTATGGTCACCCAGAACAGAGAAAAGATAGCTTGTGCAATGTCCTGAAACATCATGGAGAGAAAGGAACCTAGATGTTTCTGTTTGTTAAATGAAGGTATGCTTCCGTGATTTTATTATTCATGTTGATATTTAGTATTATAATTTTAAGTCATTTTTACACATTGTAAGACAAAGAAAACGAGTAAATATGTGAATGCTGTTAAGAATCAAGACTGTCAGGGATGCCTGGGTGGCTCAGTTGGTTAAGCGGCTGCCTTCGGCTCAGGTCATGATCCCAGCATCCTGGGATTGAGCCCCACATCGGGCTCCTTGCTGGGCAGGGAGCCTGCTCCTCCCTCTGCCTCTGCCTGCCCCTCTGTCTGCCTGCGCTCGCTCTTTCTCTCTCTAACTAATAAATAAATAAAATCTTTAAAAAAAGAATCAAGACTGTCAGTACAAAAAAATAAAAGAAGCAAAACAAAAACCTTATAATGTCAAATATGAATTAGAATCATCAACATAAACTTATTTTTTTAAATGTATTTCCTAGCACTATTGAAAGGGCCTAAAACCAATGTTGCCCCAGTAGAAATTAGCACTCTTTTTTTTTTTTTAAGATTTTATTTATTTATTTGAGAGAGAGAGAGAGAGAGAGAGAGAGCACAGGCAGACAGAGTGGCAGACAGAGGCAGAGGGAGAAGCAGGCTCCCTGCCGAGCTAGGAGCCCGATGTGGGACTCGAGCCCAGGACTCTGGGATCATGACTTGAGCCGAAGGCAACTGCTTAACCAACTGAGCCACCCAGGCATCCCAGAAATTAGCACTCTTAATTCTAGGTCTTGGTTTCTAAATACCTTTCTGCTAGTATTTGAAAAATACTAGCCACGGGGATTTCTGTGGAAATGGCTGGATCCCATGACCCGAGTAGGAAAAGCACAAAGTAAGCCCAGAATATCTAGCATCATAAAGCAAGAAAGTACTCAAAAGACTCAAGGGCATGTCCCAAAAGGCTATACTGAAGCCAATCTGAAAGGCTTCCACTACTGAATCAGGGACATTGTAAACATCAAAAATAATGATTGTAACTAATTTTTAAAAAATGAATAACAAAAGTCCATGAATCGAGGAGGGCCAAAAGGAGGGCTCTAATTTAAATTATTTGATGTGACTATTATACCCACTCCTCTCTTTGAAAACTGGTCATTGAGTTTATGTTGCCTCGTTAGAAGGGATTCCTGTTCAGTCCCAGATGAGGCAAAGCTCTCTTACACAGAAGAATGCCCTCTAATACATGTACAAAGGATAATAAAATTAGAAAGCCACCAATTTGTAATTCCCAAAGAACTGACTCAGGCAAGAATCACCCGTGGACGCTAAAACCATTAGGTAAAGGACCTCAGTGAAAGAATATTCGCAGGAAGCCCACATATTACTTGTCAGTTGCAAAGGGAGAGATGTACCTTCACAATGGCGAGATCATCTTAGTCAAGTGGTCAAATTAGAGCATCACTTTGGTGAAAGCCACCTGCGGTGATGCAGCAAAAAGTCTGTGGCATTGCCTATGAGGTGTTCCTGCCAAAATGTTGAATCCGAATGGAATCAAGCCCTTAGTCTACCTTCCGATTTACAGGAAACACAGGGTACAAAGGAGCAAGTTAAACTCGACGATCAGAACAAAATCAGACCAATTCCAACTGGGAAACATTCAACAAGACATCTGGCCTCTTCTTTCAAAATAGCAACGCATTAAAAAAAAAAAAGTGTGAATGTTCTAGATTAAAAGATTTCTGAAGAGACATAACAGGAAAACGGCACCACCTGGACTGGATTCTGGTTGGAGGGGGAAAAAGAAACATCTATAAAATACAATGTGGGATGCTGGGGTGGGGGAGACCCAAATATGGAGCTTGGCTATAAGATCATTTTAGGGATTAAACTAAGGAATCATTGTTAATTCTCTTAATTGCAATAATAGTATATGGTTTTACAGGAAACGGTCCTTAGTAAGAGCTCTCAAAGTGCTGAGGGTACAGTAAGTCTTGTATGTATTTTCAGTTGGTTCAGAGAAAACTGCCCATAAGTCTATCAAATAGGACAAAATACTAACAACTGTTAAATCTAGATGGTAGATGTACCAACGCTCACAGTATTACCCTTTCACATTTTATGTTTAAAATTTTTATTTCGAAAAGGTGAGAATGGAAAGAAAGGCACCTTTTTGGTGAGAGAGGTGTGGGGGGACGACTAAAGAACATTTTTCTTATTTCCACGTGTTGCTGGGACCCCAGAATAAAGCCAAGTAGTGGGCTGAGTACTGGTGGCATAGCGAGGACAAAGGTGAGGTCACGGCCCTCAGGGATCTCACTGTCTCGTTGCGTGAAAACCATGCAAACACTTCAACCCAATGGCATGATGCAATGACAGAGACATGCATTCATTCAACAAATACTCAGGAGCACCCACTCTATGCCAGGTGCTGGGGATACAATGAAAGCAAGGCAAGCATGGCCCCCGAATTCATGATGCTCACATTCTTGTCAGGGAGACAAAACTACACAGTTATAGCCAAGGTTAATGCTGGGTATGAAACGTGCAGAGTACTACGGCGACTTGGAGGATGGGAAACCAACAGCTTTGGGGTGGGGACTGGGGTTGGGGGGGACAAAGCAGTGAAGTATTTTTGTTGTTTTAGTTTCAGAGGTAGAATTTAATGATTTATCAGGTGCATAGAACACCCAGTGCTCATTCCATCCTGTGCCCTCCTTCGTGTCCGGCACCTGGTTCTCCCATCCCCCACCACTTCCCCTCCAGCAACCCTCCATTTGTTTCCTAGAGTTCAGCATCTCATATGGTTTGTCTCCCTCTCAATTTTCATCTTATTTTATTTTTCCTTCCCTTCCCCATGTTCATAGGTATTGTTTCTTAAATTCCACATAGGACTGGAATCATAGGGATTTTTTGTCTGACTGCTGATTTCACTGAGCATAATACCTGCTCGTTCCATCCACATCGTTGCAAATGGCAAAATTTCATTCTTTCTGATGGCTGAGTAATATGCCACTGCATTTATCCACACCACATCTTCCTTATGCATTCCTCTGTCAACAGACATCTGGGCTCTTGCCGTAGATTGGCTATGGTGGACACTAGAGCTATAAACATTGGGGTGCACATGCCCCTTCGAATCACTAGGTTTGTAGCCTTTGGAGAAATACCTAGTAGGCGCAGTGAAGTTTTAAGGCTGACTAGAGATCGATCAGGCAATCAGAGAGACTCGGAGCAGGGAGAGCAAAGGCATGCAGACACAAAACTGTACCCTATTTTCTGGAATCTAGAGGGGTTAGTGCTGGGAGAGCACGAATTACTGAGACAGCCGGGAAAGGAGCCATGGGCCAAGGGGATGAGGCGGGTGGGTGCCACATCTCAACAAACAGGAACTTGGGCTTTCTCCTGAAGGCTCTGGAAACTGAGAAATGGCCCCATGGGGCAGGGGCGGCTCCTGTGCCAGGCTGGCCCAAACAGGGGGACAGCATAGATCCTGTCTTTGGCTGCATTCTCCTGCTCTGGATGTCTGCCTGCTGGGCTCTGTCAGCTCCACTACCCAGAAGAGCTTCCAGGGATTTTTCTGGGGTCAGCTCTCTGCCAGTGGGCAGCAGGAAATGCTTCAACCCGAAAGCTCCATGAGACTCCAGTCCTTGGAGTTGGGGGGGGGAAGGTGGTTCTGGAGAGAGAGTATGTGGGGGTAGGGGCAAGAAGCTCACCCAAATGAGGATCATTTTCTCCTAATCTCCACAGGGGGATCTTTCCAGGCCCATGAAATACGTAGGGCTTTAATGCCTGCTAATGATGCGATCTCAAAACTTTGTATGGGGGGAGCTCTTCGTCACAGTCGTAGGCAAATGAAATCAGAAACATCAGGCACTCTGAGCTCCTTTACATAACCTCTGAAATTTTTTGACTAGGTAGCCACCTCCTCCTGGAGATTGAGATGTCAATGACTATGGACTGATTATTTTTATTCTCAGCACAGAGCTGAACCAATGCATGAGTGAATGAATCAGGTTTTACAGTATATAGAGGGCTGACGGATCTACTGTAGCTTCTGTGTCATCTGCTCATGGTTCGGCGTTTCTGCTTTCAACTCTGGTGCTGGACTTTCCTCCTTGGATCCCTCTGTCTTCACTGAACTGTCCTGAATCTCTGGGTACCTACCTCCAGACCTCTTCCACTGGGGAAGGGTCAGCCAAGAATGGGGAAGGGCTCCGGTCCCAGTATCCTCAGGCCCCTCAGTTGAGTATTCTGCCAATGAAGTAAACATCCGCCTGCCAGGGAATGACCCTGCAGAGCCCTGACAACTGAAAGCATGTGCCCCAAAACCCGGAAAGAAAGAGGGTTCATAGGAAATTCCTGTGGGCACTTCTGGGAATTTGCAAGTTCTGCCATTGCTCTACTCTACAGGCTAGGGATACTCCACACTCTTATCTCCTTTCAACCGCAGGAACGAAACCACAGACCCCAAAGGTGCCGGCGTTGGTGGACACAAGTCCAAGGTTTCCGTCTGATGACAGGGCTCAGGGCCCAAAGGCACGGTTAGACAGGTGGCTTCCTGTGCCCTAACAGCTCCACACTGCCCATCACTTGGGAACCTAACTAGCAAGGCAGCAAGATGATGATGCAAGCATAGAAGTCGGGCGCGGGGGGGGGGGGCTGCGTGAAAATGGGAATCCCCGGCCCTCGAGAATGCAAGCAACACGACTTGAACTGATTCCAAATCAGAGCAGGAGAGCTCTCCGCACCACGAAATCGCTCCTCGGATCCCCTAGCAGCAAGTGTCAGCTGGACCTGGGCTGCCCCCACCCATTTGGGCTGACAAGGGGACAGGAGGAAGGAGGCAGTGAAGACTCGGTGGGGCCGTCTCAGGGGGAGATGGGCCGGTCTCGGAGGGGAGGACCCAGCCGAGATCAGCTTTGGGGAAGGTCCCGGGTGAGCGCGCTCCTGGAGAGCCTCCCCCAGGGGGAAGAATATGGCCAGGATGGCCCAGGAAGGAATTCCTCCCGGGTTCCAGGGCATGTCCCCGTCCAGGCCCCTTAGTGCCCCACCGCCAGCCCCGGGAGCTCCGCTCGGGCGACAAAGCTGCGGAGCGGGGCACTAGCTACCGCCTAAAGCATGTTCTGCCCTCGGTGGGACGCCGGGAGCAGCGGCCCGCGCCGGGGCTGCCCCGAGCGGCTCCGCCCGCGGAGTTGTCCCTGCGCTCCCGCTAGGCGGGGCCCCGGGGCGGGCTCCCCTCGTCTGGGCCGCGCCGCCGTGCCTACCTGTGCCCGCGGCTCGGCTCCTCCTCGCTGGCGCTGCCCCAGCCGGGGCTCAGGTACCGGGCCGGGTCCCCTGCGCCGCGCGCCTCCGCCCCCTCCTCGTCGTCCTCCGGCTCCTCCACGTCTTCGGCCTCCTGGATGGCGACGCGGATCTGCACCGCGGTCTCGGGCCCGGGCAGCGCCTCCTCGCCGGCCTGGGCCATGGCTCGCGGGCCGGCCGGGAATGCGGCGCCGCGGCTGCCCGCGCCCCGAGGCCCAGCCAGCTGGGCGGCGGCGACTGCGACGAGGGGGCGGGGGCGCGGCGAGCGCGCCCGGTAAGGGACGGGGGTCGCGGCGCCCCGCCCCGCGCCGCCGCCGCCGCCGCCACCGCCGCCACCTCCCGGGCCGCCAGCCGCCAGTCGCGCGCCAGAGCGGGCGGGGCCGCGGCGGGGGAGGGCGACTTCCTCCGCCTGCCCCTCGCACCGTCCGCCCCGCAGAGATGCGTCCGAACCCCCGCGCCTCCCGGGCCGCCCGCGGTTCGCTCCTCCTACCCGCTCCGCTCCACACGACTCCCGAGAGGGGAGAGGGGAGGGCGCCCCACCTCTGACTTCTCAGTGTGCGGAGGCCTTGGGGGGGGGGGCGGTGGCAGGCACGGACAGCACCTTAAGGGGCTTCCCTGCCTCCCGGTGGGTCCCCCACGGACCTGCAAGACGACCTCAATCTCCACCGTTAGTCTCCTTGGTACAACCAAACTTAGAGTGCTCCGTGACGGACTTGGTTCCTGCCATGCTCTAAACCCGTGGTTCTCAAAAGTGTGGTCCCCAGACCAGCAACCCCAGCCCTACCTGGAAACTTAAAAGAAACGCGCATTCTGGGGCGCCTGGGTGGCTCAGTGGGTTAAAGCCTCTGCCTTCAGCTCAGGTCATGATCCCAGGGTCCTAGGATCGAGCCCCGCATCGAGCCCCGCATCGAGCTCTCTGCTCAGCGGGAAGCCTGCTTCCCCCACACCTCTCTGCCTGCCTCTCTGCCTACTTGTGATCTCTGTCAAATAAATAAATAAAATCTTAGAAAGAAAGAAAGAAACGCGCATTTTCAGGGCCCAACCACATCTCCCGAATCAAGATCTAAGATTCTGAACTTTGTGTTTTAACAAGCCTTCCAAGTGATGCCAAAGTTCACTAAAGTTTGAAAGCTACTGCCTTGTAATGCCCCTTTCATTTGCTTCTTAGCAAGCATTCAAATATTGTTGAATGAATAAAGGGAGCTACTGAAATGCCAGTATGTTCGAAAACCCTGTTCATATATAGCTTTAACTGAGATCCATAGCAACCCCGCACAAGCGACCCAGAAACCAGAGACATAAGCAGAGACATAAATAAAACCTGAATGTGCTTTCATGAAGCTCTTCATCTACCTCCTTAAGTATCATTTATAATATTAATTTGCCAACCTAGGGCTCTAAAAGAACAGGCCCCTGGACCAATACATTTTGATAGAGGGAAGCAAATCAGAGAAGCTCAAGAAGTGGGGTTTCTTAGAAAGCACTGTTCTTGTAAAAACAAACAAACAACACCATGCATGGGACTCTGGGGGTCTGGGCTGGGGCAGCCCCTCTTTTTAAGATTTGACTGGAAGCCCTGCCCCTTTCTTTGTCAGATCTCTCTTTTGATTGAAGAGGCCATAGAATGAGTAAGTGAAGGAAGAGAAAGACCCTTGGGGTCTATATCAGAACAGCTCATATTCTGCGTCTAAGCTCCAGGTAGGAAGAGGCAAGAAATGCACAGGATCTGCTCCAGGCAAGCCATGCCTCCCGCGGGACTGTAGAGGTTCTAGAACTTCTCTACACCTGGCCCACTGTGATGAGGATCAAGAGGAGAGAGCCCTCCCACATCTCCCATTATGATAACCTTAGTTCCTGATTTTACAAAGCAATCCACATTATCTCATTTAAACTCTCCTGTGTGGCAAAGACTGCAAAGATTAATATCCTTACCCAGAATAATGGCTCATATTTGTACCAGACTCTACAGTTTATGAGGCATTCGTACATACCTGTCTCGGAGCTTCCGATTGCCTGATAAGAGTCCTCTGGGGAATTTTCTGAAAATAGAGATTCCTCTCCTACTCTTAAGAACCAGCAGTCTGCAGAATCTCGTCTGCAGAAGCGTGTTATTTGGTTGGAGTTTAGAAAAAATAAGTGGAATCGATATGCCCTTAGGTTCAAATATATCTACTTAAGCTTTCTCTGATATTATTTATTTCTGACTCCTCGTAGAAGAATTTTGAATCTAGAAAGGATGTCAAATGTCATCCAGTCTTGAGCTCCTCCTTTTAGGGAATGGGTGTCCCCAAGAATAAACCTTTCTACCAGGGCTCCCCTGAGTGAAGAAACACAGACACACAGACACACACACACACACACCCCACACACCCCACACCCCGCTTGGAATATATACTTGGAATTGAATGCAAAACTTGCATAGAATTTTTAAAGCAACTTCACATGAATTTTTCATTTGTAGTAGTTTAGCATGATGCCTGGGAGAGGGAAGGAGAGACACCCCCATCTGCATGACGGGTAGGGCTTCATGGGAAGAATCCAATTCAGCCACTCTTCAGATAAGGAAAGTGAGTTCACATGAGGCTCACTGGTATTTTTTGTATGCTTAAACAAATGATTCAGTGGGTAAATTTATTACTGAGAGCAGGGCCTCTCTGTCCTTGTTACAGCCCCCATCCTGTCTAGCAGAAAGCCCTGCATCTAGAAATGTTTGTTGATTCAATTTGGTTTGTCCTACCCACACACCCAACCTTTGTGCCACTACGGAAGGAACTTTTAAAGGGCACCTCTCATTTCCAGATCCTTCCTTCACAGGGCCGTGGGGGGGTGGGGGGTGCAGGGGGAGTGTGTGTATGGGGGCAGTCCCACCCAGGCCTGTGTCTAGCATCTCTGCAGGAGTTTGCATCAGCACTGAGATGATGGGCAGAGTCTCCTTCAGCAAAATCATGACCTCAGCCTGGAGTTGGCATCATTCCCTTTCCCTGGAATCCTGAGGGCTCGTTTTTATAACAAACTCAAAGTGGGAAATAGTTTTCACCATAGCTTCTGAAGATGAAACAAAAGGAAATACTAATTAACAAGTCATCAGGATGGACTGAGGTTAGGTTGAAGCAAAAATTCAACCCTGGGAGACCTTTTCAGTAAATGAAATAAGGATGTTTGGGAATCAACTGAAAATATTTTTGAGTGTCCCTGGCACTAGAATTACAAACCAAGGACTTAGAATAAGATACTGATGTGGGGAAATTGGGAGTATGGGCTAATTATTGAAGAGGAAAATGACTAAGATGGGGGTGGGGGTTCAGCAAAGGGTCTGGTTTTAACTGTAGCAGAAGGAGGGTGATTTTACTTACGTCATCATTTGTTTCAGCATGTAACAAACACCAGGCCCCGTGCTAGCCTTAATTTTGTAAATTGACTAAGACATGATCCACAAATACGGGGAATTGGAGGGAGCCTGGAAAAGATGGCCTTCAGTAACAGAACCTGCCTACCCCGTTAAAGGCCACAGCAGAAATCTGTACAAAGAGGCACAGCCAGTGAAAACATGACGGAGGATGTCTTGAATCTGGCGCATAAGCAGTAGTGTGTGGTGGACAAGCACTCGCTCTCGAATTCAAGAGACTTGGATCCCACCACCAGCCTTGCTACACCTCAGCTACATAACTTTTCTGCTCTTGTTTCCTTATGTGTAAAACGCCCTCGATGGTCCTTACCTCACTGAATTGGGTCTGTCGATCAGATGACATCGCGGAGGACGTCTAGTGAAGCACGTGGCCCATATCCTCAGATGCTCAGGATCTGTGAACCTAAGCTGCCGTGTGACCTTCTAAGTACCTCCGAACCAGGAAAAATCTCAGCCTGAATGCAGGACCCAAACATTCTCCGTCCAGTGTCAATTAAATAATGGGTATTGGGGGGGGAGGTCAGTATGGCAGACTGTTTAAAGTTGAAGCAGGCTCTCAGAGCCAACTTAATTCTGAATACATCGACGAAACAGAAAACCTCCTTGGGCAGGAAATCAGCCTCTTCCTATGGCCCATTTCTAGCTTCTTTAAGAATGAAGATACCCATCCACGTGCATGATGTGTTTTATGAGACTCGGCATCAATATACATCCTCCCTGGCTTAATAAAACCGAATCGGGTTGTAGATGGAGACAGAGCCACCTAATCAGAGATTACATTTCCCAGCATGCTTTGCATATCCCTCTAAACATGCAACAAAAATTCTGGCCAATAAGATGTGAGCAAATTGAGGGGCCTGGGCTGCTCAGTCGGTTGAACAGCTGCCTTGGGTTCAGGTCACGATCCCAGGGTCCTGGGATTGAGCCCCACATCGGGTTCCCTGCTCAGCGGAGAGTCTGTTTCTCCCTCTCCCTCTGCCTGCCTCTCTGCCTACTTGTGCTCTCTCTGTCAAATAACAAATGAAATCTTAAAAAAAAAAAAAAAAAGATGTGAGCAAATTGTTTGTGCCCACTTCCAGGTTGTGTTTCTAGAGACACAGGTCTGCTTCCCTGGCCTTTTCCTTTTAACTATTAGCCAGAGCAGCCATGTAGGACCCGAGGACGAAAGCCCGGGAGTACCCAGTGCATGTTAAAGATAGCAGAACCAACAGCCAAGCCCTGGACTTATTCAGTGAACCATAATCTGGATCATCATTTAAGAAACAAAGAAACTCACACCCTGTTTGATCCTGTACTTTGAGACAGTTTTGTTATAGCAGCTTAGCCTGTGTCCTCACTAATACATGAGAATTTACTAAGATTGAATGGGATAACAGATGAAAGCACCTAGGTCAGGATCCAGGATGAAGTAGACACTCAATAAATTGGTGTTGAGTTGGAATTTGAAAACTCTGACAACTCAGTAACACAGATTGTGTGACAAAAGTATACACATTATGTGGTTAAGAATGATGTAGAATTAAAAAAGGACTAGAATGTGGTCTCTCTTTCTAGGCGTTCATGTTCTCAGAGGAGCATTGGATTCTTTATTCTTTCTTCTCATCCCTTCATGAGAGTGGCATGACCAGCATTGTAAGTGGAAGTCCAGCCATTACCATTAGTGGAACAAAACAGTGGGGGCTTCCAAAAGGCTCTCAGCTACTGTCTCCCACTCCCCTAAGTTTGAGGTCCTGCCCCACCCAAAACAACCACATGTCAAGTTTGGGTCCTACCATGTGAAAGTAACATCTTGCTGTTATGACATTATTTCCTTTTGGCATGCTATCAGATTACGCTGGCACACATTTTAGAGAGGGTATTTAAGCTTTGCCTGCCATGTATGTCTTGTGGAAGTTTAGCTTGTCAAACGGATGGGGAATATGAGACATTAAAAATAGATGGATTTGACTTAGGGGGAGGGAAGCGAGTGCAGGGCTGGGAGAATGCTCAGAAATGGTGCGGGTTTGGTCATTAGCAGAAATGCCAAGAAGCACAAAAAAAAGTGCTCACTGTCTTATTGAGGAAAAGCCTGAAGAACTTATACAAAGCTGGACCACCCAGAGCGAGAGTGCCAGCTGCATTCTCTCGGAAGTGTGAGCCCACCTTTGGTCCTCCAATTCTTAGGAAGACACAGAGCAGCCAATGCATCTCTCTGATTGGGATGAGGGCTCTAGTAGATTGGAGATTCTGCATGTTAGAATCACCCAGGGGTTTTTAAACACTCTAGTGTTGGTATGGTCTTTCAATCGAAATAAATTGAGTGCCTCTTTCATGGCAGGCCCATGCCACCTTGCAGGGATTTTAGAGCAAATAAGACCCCGTCTTTTACTCAAGCATCCCCATCGAACAGGAGGCACGAACAGAAAATGTATGTCCAAGCTCGGGTTCAGATGGGTCTGGCATTTACAGAGAACCAGAGAGCAGGCCCGGAAATCTCTGCAGGAGGGACTCAAGCTCCTCCCAGGAGAATAGTCATCCCAGGGAAGTGGGAGCCAGGCACCACAAGCCAGACCCGCTAACAAAGCCTCCGTTGTCAGAAAGGAGGAGTGAGTTGGGGGATAGCTTACTGTCTGACACGTGTTTGCATGCGGGCCAAGGCCCCACTGCCCACCCTTATTTATGCCCCAAGGCTATAGATCTGAGTGCACATGGAAAGCTGGGGCTTGTGCATTAAAGCTGAAAGGGTTGGGCGCCTGGATGGCTCAGTCGGTTAAGCGTCAGGTCATGATCCCTGAGTGCCAGGATGGAGTCCTGCATCGGGCTCCCAGCTCCATGGGGAGTCTGCTTCTCCCTCTGACCTTCTCCCCTCTCATGCTCTCTCACACTGTCTCTCTCTCAAATAAATAAATACAAATCTTTAAAAAAAAAACCAAAAACTGAAAGGGTTGAAGGGCCACCTGGGTGGCTCAGTCGGTTAAGCACCTGACTCTTGATTTCAGCTCAGATCATGATCTCAGGATCCTGGGATCAAGCCCGGCAACTGGTTCTACACTCAGCAGGGATTCTACTCATCTCCCCTGTCCCCCTACCCCAAAAACCTAAAATAAATAAAATCTTTTAAAAAAACAAACAAACCCCAAAGGGTTGTTTCCCTATAACCCATTTAACTATTTGGGCAGAAGGACTATGACTTTGGGACCTCACTAATTGGACATACCCACAAAGGGGGAGGCATTCTTTGCCACTGCATACAACACCTCACAGCTCTGACACTTCCTGTGCCCTTCCTTGGCTGCAGGGGGAGCCTGTGGCATCTGGTGGACATAGCTGTGTCCAGGGCAGAGGGCACTGTCTAGCAGAGAAGTGCTGAGACAGTAGGACAATCTGTAGACACCAGGTGATGCCTAGCTGCACTTGTCTATTCAAACACATGAGACACCCCAGGATATGCTCACAGATACTTGGGGAGTGTCTGGGGGACTAAGATGCTACTCACCTTTTAGATTTCAGTGAAAATATCACATACTTGGATAGACCTTCCTTTCTGGAATCAGCAGTTTAGTGCGTAAGACAATAAAATCCATAAACTCAGGGGCACCTGGGTGGCTCAGTGGGTTAAGCCTCTGCCTTCGGCTCAGGTCATGATCTCAGGGTCCTGGGATCGAGCCCCGCATCGGGCTCTCTGCTCAGCAGGGAGCCTGCTTCCCCCTCTCTCTCTCTTCCTGCCTCTCTGCCTACTTGTGATCTCTGTTTGACAAATAAATACAAATCTTTTTATTTTATTTATTTATTTTTTTAAATACAAATCTTTTTAAAAAATAAAAAAAATCCATAAACTCAGATGTGGAAAAAATGTAACCTCTTGGGGTGACAGGAACTGAGTGTCAGTTTTAGTTCAGGCTCTTCCCATAATTTAGACCTGGATAAAGATTCCAGACAACTGGTCACCAGTCCTCTGTTCGCTCAGTAACTCATCCACTGGGATGTCTGTATCATCAGCCAGCGGCTCTCTTGACTGCTTCAGTGCCAACTTTGGGGCATGTGGGTCTTTGCTAGGCTCACGATGACCCCATGTGCCTAGAGTCAACACCACTGACACACAATTATTTTCCTCCCTTTTAGTCTTGCTTCCATTCTAGAGGAATCATGTTCTGGTTCAAGGAGAGGTTGCTTCATCTCAAACCCTAACCTCCTTGATGGTTGCTGGCTTCTTTCCCAAAATTTTGCATTACATTTATACAGAAAGGTTGAAAGAATAATAAATACATATGCCTGAAAATTCCACTGCATTAATAATTGTTAAAGATTTGGGGCATCCTCGGTGGCTCAGTCGTTTAAGTGCCCGACTCTTGGTTTCGGTCGGGTCACAATCTCAGGGTCGTGAGGTGGTGCCCCGAGTAGGACTCTGTACTCAGCAGGGATTCTGCTGGAGACTATCTCTCTCCCTCTGCCCCATCCCCTGCTAAAATAAATAAATAAGTCTTCTAAAAAAATTGTGAAAATTTTGCCATCATTGTGGCCTGACCTCTGTGTACTCCAGCCCAGGTCTTCTAAAAAGAAGGGCATTTGCCTACAGAACTGCAATACCAGGGTCATATCTAAAAAAAATTATCTACAGTTCCACAAAAATCACCAAATATCTAGTTCATATTCACATTCCCCTGAAATGTTCCATTCCATAATGCTTTATGCTTAAAAATAAACACCAAGATCCAATGAAGAGTCAGACGTTACATTTCCCCTTTATGTCCTCCTAGGCCATTCTAATCTAGAAGGTGCCTCCAACTCTTTATTCTTGGTGTTGCTGCTTCACATCATTGACTTTTTGAAGGGTTTGGGTCATTTATCCTAAAGGACTCACACTTTTGGACACAAAAGCCAGAGAACTCCACTTCAAACTTCTTGTGAGGTAAGAAGTGTAAGTAACCCATCCTGGTGTCACCCAGGACTGAGGGTTTTCTCTGGCCATGGGACTTTTGGAGCCCAAACCCAGAAAGTGCCACAAAAAGCAAGGATGAGCCGGTCACACTAGAGGCAAGGAGATATCAAATTGGATATTTGCTTGAATGTTTGCCAGGCACAGGATAAAACCCTACAAATTGAAACCCAGTAGGGTACAGCCACACTCGATCAGTAAATGCTTTCACAGTGTTCTGTGCTGACCCTTTCAGAGTGCTCATATATACTTCTGACTCTCTGTTTAATGTCTGAATTTCCCAATAGATAGTAAACGTCATGAAGGCAGGGACGTGTATGTCTTCCTCGTGACTCTAATCCCACTGTATCCTGGTACTTCTGATACATGGTACATATCAAGCACTTATTAAATATTTATTGAATGAAGGGATACTTGAATGATGTCAAAGAATTTCAGAAGTCAATGTACAAAATAAAATTCAACATCTGTTTTTGGAAGGACGAGCTAAGATATTTTTAAACAGGGAGACTAAACAGTAAGCTCTGGTTGAGACTCTCTGTGCCTTAATTATTGAGTATTATTAGGTTATGTTGTCTGCATGTGAATCATTTTTTTTTAAGGATTTTATTTTTTTATTTGAGAGAGAGAGAGAGAGCATGAGCAGGGTGGAGGGGCAGAGAGAGAGGGAAAAGCAGGCTCCCCGCTGAATGGGAAGCCCGATGTGGGGCTCCATCCCAGGACTCTGGGATCATGACCTGAGCCGAAGGCAGGTGCTTAACCAACTGAGCCACCCAGGCATCCCTCTGCATGCAAATTTTAATAAGCATCCTGTGTAATTATCTTGACCTTACAGGTGAGACTCTGGAAGTTTAAATAATCAAGATCAAATTCAGACCTTAGCTTCTAAGTTCTCAGAGGCTTCATGCAATGAGGGGACAGATAGGGGTAGGGAATATCTGGAAATGTGGAGGCACAACCAATGGCTAAGTAACATGGGTACCAGGGTCCTAAGGAAATCAACCACACTGTAAGAAATTTCCATGAAATCAGGTAGAAATTAAAATAATAATTCTCCTCGGTCTCTGTCCTGTTCTCCAGATTTGAACCCTTCAGTGCCATTCGATGATTGGTATCTGAGAGGCCAAGAAGAAGAGGTGGGGCTGGGCGGGCAGTTGGAATCAGGTGTAATTCTGGACATGGCCTGAGCTTTAGGTCAGGTCTGGCCTTGGGGAAGTCTCCTGGACCAGGGATTTTGAGACAGACTTGAAGTAGCATTGGGTACCTGTTGGTAAAGAATTCAGCCGGAGGCTGATCTGGGCTGGAATCTTGAAGGCCCAATGCCCAGGACTAGCAAGGTCCAAGCAGATGATTCCACATCTCATTGCATGCTTTCTCATTCCTTTCTCCCTCCCGACAGGAAGCTCTGGTTGAGATCCAGACTAATTCATGAAAGGATGGCTTTTTGCAAAATTCTTAGTTCAGATGCTCACCAGAGAAAGAGGCATCAAGGTCATTGTGAAGTATCAAAATGCTAGACAAGAGCATTTATCTACTTTTTTCTTTAAGATTTTATGCATTTATTTATTTGCGAGAGAGAGTGAGAGCACATGTAGGGGGGAGCACCAGAGGAAGAGGGAGAAGCAGACTCCCCAGCCCCTCACGAGGCTCAATCCCAGGACCCTGGGATCATAACCTGAGCCAAAGGCAGACATTTAACCTACTGAGGACCCCCAGGCGCCCAAGAAGAGGGTTTAGAGAAAAATACAACTTCCTCACTGTGAAGGGATTTTGAACTGCATGATGAGATTTTCTTTTCTTCTGAGTTTCAACAGAATATTATTTATATGTTCCTCATACTAGGGTGGGGGCTGAGTTAGTGAGAAGACATCAAGTCCTGTAAGGAGATAAAGGGGATGGCCTTTCATGAAGCAATGACCATGTGCAATGCACATGACCTCATTTCGTCCTTGCGGCAGTCCCAGTGAGGTACTGTTAAGAAAGAGATTTAGCAAAATTAAGTGACTTGCTGAAGGTTATGCGCCAGGCATGTGGGAGAGCATGAAGATTTACACATGTGCTGACTCCAAATCTACATTTTTTCAGCTCTCCCATCTTGCATTCTTCTTGAGGAACAATGGGGCTAAGGCTAGAACAACCTCAGAAGGGTGGGGTGGGGGGGGCAGTTATCAAATACAGGCAAAGAAGACAGCCATTGCTGCCATGTTGTCTGAAGGGCCCCAGAAAGATGGAAAATCCCCAGTGTTTTCTACCACACCTACCCCAGTGCTTTGGAATTCTCGCATGCACGTCTTTGAGATGAAGACTGGGGGTCATTCCTCCCGGGCCATGGGCCATTCCCGATGAAGTGGTGGGGCGAGGCGTGCTCCCTACTCCTCCAGGTCACCTCTGTTCTGACACATACCAGATGCTCCAGCAGCCGCATTGCTGGGTATGAGCTGTGTTCTTCCTTCTCTTTGGCTTGATTGTCCTTTGCCCTTGGGGGAGGAGGGCGGGTAACTAATGGCCTGGAGGGTGGCCAGATTATCCCATTTTGCAATCCTCAGCCACAGCTGCTAAAGAAAACTTATATTGTGTTTTCATTCGGCGGGAAAAACATGTTTTGTTTTGTTTGCACTCTTGCGTAACCATGAAACATCTGGGGTAACTTAGCTTAAAACTTCCCTCCAGTGTCTCATTTAGGTTAAATGATATAGAAAAATGTTCACCTCGAAATGTAAGCTACAACAGTGTAATAAGTCATTATTACGTGTGTCTGGATGCATACCCAGTAGGGAGTCATACAGGATTTATAACTTGGGCCCTCTTAACGGAAACTACTAAAACTTTATCTTACGTTACACTGTTCCTTATAAATGATCGGGGCCCAGAAAATGGCATTCAGAAGGGGGTGACATTTGGGAGGGCTTAGAAAGGACTCTGCAGTGCTTTCAGCTAGTGGCTCTCAGTCTCGAGCAGGCATGGGAATCACCTACAGGACTTATTAAAACATGGGTTGGTTCCACCTCCAGAGTTTCCAGGTCAGTGGGTCGAAAGTAGAGCTCAAGGATTTGCATTTGCAATAAACTCCAAGTGCTGCTGATGCTACTGCCCTGGGGACCTTATTTTGAAAATCTCAGCTCTAAACAGTCAAATGAAGTGAGGAATTAAATACAATACATGGGATTGGCAAAAACTGTATACAGTAGCAATATCGGGTTTTGTGCTCTGTTTTCTTTTTCCTTTTAAGATTTTATTCATTTATTTGAGGGAGAGAGAGAGAGAGAGCACAAGCAGGGTTGCGGGGGTGCAGAGGCAGAAGGGGGCTCCCCACTGAGCAGGGAGTCTGGCCCAGGGCCTGATTCCAGGACCCCAGGACCCTGGGATCATGACCCTAGCCTAAGGCAGCCACTTAACCAACTGAGCCACCCAGGCGCCCCTGTTTTGTTTTTCTAAACGGATAAGAACTGGTGCTAAAATGAGCTGACCACACAGCCATTGCTAATGAGTTGACATGTTGGTACAAAATTTCTAGAACACTAATTGGAAATAGAAAAATATTTATGGGCATTGATCTAGTAATCCCAGTTCTAGGTATCTCTGAGGAAACAATCAAAAATATGCACAAAGATTAAGGTACAGGAATGTTTATTGCAGCTTTATAGTAAGTAGTGGAGACTTGAAAATCACATTAATTTCTAATAATATATACACACACACACACACATATATATACCCAAATATTCATATTCGTACAATGGAGTATTATGCAATCATCAAAGTACTTGGAGAAAATTTTTAATGATGGAGGAAATGCTTATGATATCAACTGAACAAAAAGCCCAAGGGACAGAGATGCATAAAGTATATGAAGCATATTAATATATGTATTCTGTTCCGAGGTTTTGGTTTTTTTTTTTTAGTTATAATGTCATGTCTCTTTTATTCAATCACAATATAATGTGGTTTAAAACTTACTTTCAGTATCAGATGCGTGGTTTCCTTTAGTACTTAGATATATTTGAGAACTGAAGACGTTTACTAATTTTAATAGACTCAAAACGTAAAAGTTCTCATTGCCTATTGCTTTTTAAATCTATATTTTGGGGGGTGCCCGTGTGGCTCAGTCAGTTAAGTAGCTGCCTTCAGCTCCGGTCGTGGTCCCAGGGTTCTGGGACGGAATCTGCATGGGCAGGGAGCCTGTTCTCCCTCTGACCCTCCCCCCATTGCTTGTGCTTATGGGTGTGTGTGCATTTGTGTGGGCAGTCTCTCTCTCTCTCTCTGAAAAATAAATAAATCTTTTTAAAAAGTGGTTGTTAGGGACGCCTGGGTGGCTCAGTTGGTTGAGCAGCTGCCTTCGGCTCAGGTCATGATCCCAGCGTCCTGGGATCGAGTCCCACATCGGGTTCCTTCCTTAGCAGGGAGCCTGCTTCTCCCTCTGCCTCTGCCTGCCACTCTCTCTGCCTGTGCTCACTCTCTCTGTCAAATAAATAAGTAAAATCTTTTAAAAAAAATAAATAAAAAAATAAAAAGTGGTTGTTAAAAAAATAAAACAAATCTGCATTTTTAAATCCTTCAGTATAATTTTTTATTTAAATGCAATTAATTAACATATCAGGTGTTAACAGTTTCAGAGGTGGAGTTCAGTGACTCCACCCAGTCTTTATAGCACCCAGTGCTCATCACATCATGTGCCCTCCTTCATGTTCAGCATCCAGTTGCCCCATCCCCTCACCCAACTCCCCTCCAGCAACTCTCAGTTTGTTTCTTATGGTTAAGAGCCTCTTATGGTTAATACATGTATACTGTTATCAATAGCATATCATCTAAGCAAACACACTGAAATGTTAATGGGATGGCAAAATATTTGTGCTACGGATGTCAATCATTTCCTCCCTACCTGATCTTCTAAAATAGTATATCCTAACCATAGTCCTACCCTTCTAAATCCAAAGAGGGATTTTTTTTTCTTAAGTTTCTTTTTTAAAAGATTTTATTTATTTACTTGAGAGAGAGAGAGAGAGCAGAGAGAGAGAGAAGGCACAGGAGTCAGGGGAAGGGCAGAGGGAGAGGAAAAAGCAGATTCCCCGCTGAGCAGGGAGCCCAATGTGGGATGCCTGGGAGCGCTCTCTCAAATAAATACACAAAATCTTTAAAAAATCTGTTTTCTTTAAAAAGCACAGTGGGGAAAGATCATAAATATTAAGCTGTAATACTTTTGTCCCTGCTATGCTTCCAGCGATCTTCCTTTTTTGCCTTGAGCCAATTAGAGAGGGTTTCTTTTCTTTGCAATTGCATCGTAAAATAACAAGTAACTTTTGTTTATTCATACAGGTTTCTTTTATCTTAATCTCCCACACTGAATGTATTGTTGCTTTTCTTACAGGAAAATATTGAAAACACTGAGCTGCGGCTGAAAAATAATTACTTACTAGAAAGCCTCCTAGTTGATTACTAGCCCTCACTGAAAAACGTTCCTATTTTTGACACTCTGACTTTCAGAGGTTTTCCTTGGTTTCTTTCAGGTTGGTTCGAAATCCAGGGGACAGTTCATTTTAAGTTTGGAAATGTCCATGCAAAATTTTTGTCCGGTACTGAGCTGAGCTCTGTCATTTCCCCCAGCAACTCTCTGAAGATCCTAACAGCAAAGACAGATGCCCAGTGAAAGATGCAGAGTGTGGTTCTCTCCATCGCCTCAAAGATTGGAATGGGTGAGTCATCTTCAGATTGAACTGGGAGGGATTCCGGCAGAGCAGCCCACACTTTGTCATAAAAATTTTGCTGCAATATCACACCAGTTCAACTGTGGTTTTTCATTTTTAGAATATGAGTGAATGCCATCGAGTTGCTTACCACTGTTTTGTGACACGTCAGATTCATGTGAAGTTGCATCAACCAACCCCAAGGGTAATACGGTTCAGGACAGGACTATTCAGAATGTTAGGTAATTCTGATCCCTCTCAAGGTCATGAGCTCAACCTCTCATCTACTGGGAATCAAATTCTAACTATCACATGGCTGGAATTGGTTTTCAGAATTTCTAGATATGCTGTAAGATATTTAAAGGAAGGGCTGATTCTGTCATGTTTGTTGAATGAGTGAGAAACCATTCATATTGTGCTGAGAGCTGAACCAAAGGGATGAGTACTTGCAAGTAACATCCTGAGGGGTCCAGGGGACCCAGATTGTGGATTAGAAGCCTGGCATGATGTTGGAGATAAAGTCATGATACAATGTAGGGTTTCCAAAAGCGTGTGTGTTTTTTTCTTTCTTTCTTTTTAAAAAAGATTTTATGTATTTATTTGTCAGAGAGAAAGAGCCACAAGCAGGGTGAGTGGCAGGCAGAGGGAGAAGCAGGCTCCCTGCTGAGCAAGGAGCCGATGGAGGATTTGATCCCAGGACCCCAGGATCAAGACCTGAGCCGAAGGCAGACACTTAACCGACTAAGCTACCCAGGTGCCCCAAAAGTGTGTTTTCTGAAAGGATGAGGAGACTGTCAAAATAGAGAAAGTTATTGGCACTTTAATAATAGAGGAAATGCAGTGCGCCTGGATTGGCTTGAGCATCTGACTCTTGGTTTCGGCTCAGGTCATGATCTCGGGGTCCTGGGATCAAAACCCAGATGGGGCTCTCTGTTCCATGGGGAGTCTGCTTGTCTCCTTCTCCTTCTGCCCCTCCCACCTCTCACACACTCTCTCTAAAATAAATAAGTCTTTAAAAAAATAATAGAGGAAATTCAGGCGGAAAAGTTAAGTTCCATTGGCAGAATCTGAAAATGCTGTCATGTCCATGAGGAGAATGGTCTGATCTGAGACCATGTGCTGAATCTGATGAGGGAGCAGAATGCAAGCTGAGGACACAACACTAGCTGACACCCACAAACCACACCCCTCGGCCCCCACTCCCATTCCTCAGGCACTGCCCGCTGCCCTCGAGCTAAGGGAAGGAAAACAAATGTTAACGTACAGAGATTCCTGTCCTGCAGGACAGGAGTCTCCCTCAGTTAATGTCTTGGTGATTTATAAGAAAAAAGTGTTCTTATCCATAACCTAACTTCCTCCAGGAAGCTCCCAGCTGTGTTAATGTGAATGCCTTGCTAGAGGGGAAAACTACCTGAGCTTGACAATGGCAAGGCCTGCAGTATCTAGTAGGTCCTCTCTAGCATATGAAAATTCTCTTGAAACCCCCCTTTTTTCCTTGCCCCCACCCCCCAAGGATGCAAACACCCCCCCCCCCCCACCCCCCCGGGCGGCCGGTTCCCGCGGCCCCCCCCCCCCCCCCCCCCCGCCCCAGCCCCGTGTCTTCATAACATCACCATTTTGCACCAAAGACATCTCGAGACTTCTTTTTTGGCCGTCAGCTCCGGACCCTCACAGACTCATCAACATCCCCCAAACTGCATCAGATCTGTACGTAAAGAGATAGGACTTGGATTCCCAGGACACGGCAGTGTGTGTGAAAGCCACGCCCCTTGCGGATGGATTGCCGAGTGGAGGGCACCTCCACTTTAGGGACAGTCATACTGTGCTCTTGCTCCACTTAGGTAAACTATCACGTACAGTCAGAACGGCTAACTGAACCTAGACCACGGAAGATGGGAGGACGAGGGTTAAGGTGAGGAGGGAAGTAGAAAATACGGATCGCCATTTCTTTAGGGAGTCAGGGAGATTTTCCTATATACTATACCACCCCACAGTGTAATGACTTAAAGAACAACCACTAATTTATCTTACAGTTCCATGGGTTGGTTGAGAAGCTCTGTCTGGATGGGCATGGCTGATAGGCTCGGGCTCACTTATGTCTCTCCCTTTGGCGGCATGGCAGCGCTGGCTAGATGATCTAGAATGGCCTCACAAATATATCTGGCATTTGGAAGGCACTTGGCAAGGGTCTGGCTGCCTTTTCTCTCATCCTCTAGCAGGCTAGATTGGACTTGTTCACATGGTAGTTCCAGGGTTCCAAGCACAGCAGGAGGACCACCTCAGCGCTCAGGCACTTTCAAAGCCCCAACACGAATCACCTTTGCTAATGTCCCATTGGCCAAAGAGTGTCATATAGCCAAGTCAGGCTTGAGGAGCGGACAAGTAGATTTCACCTCTGGATAGGTGTGGAAGAATTTATGGCCATTTGAAAAAATTTACCACAATATGATCGTAGGGTCAGCGAAGAAATAAACCTTTAAGTTCTTGGAACTGTAGAGAAATGGTTAAAAGGAGACAGTGCTTGGCTCTGGAAATTCTTCATTTCCTGGTGTTACCAAAACACAATGTGAGTGTCGTTCAGCGCAGCCAGGGAACACTGTGTTGAGGGATTGCCCTCGGTTACATTATCCAGAGCCCAGCACACTTTTGAGGCTCTAAATAGAACTGTAAACACCATCTTGGAACAGTCCTGGAAATGTCTTAGATGTCTGGGGTCCTTTGTTCTTTTTTTTTTTTAAGATTTTATTTATTTGACAGAGAGAGATCACAAGTAGGCAGAGAGGCAGGCAGAGAGAGAGAGAGGGAAGCAGGCTCCCTGCTGAGCAGAGAGCCCGATGCGGGACTTGATCCCAGGACCCCGAGATCATGACCTGAGCCGAAGGCAGCAGCTTAACCCACTGAGCCACCCAGGCGCCCTGGGGTCCTTTGTTCTAAACAAAACATTCACGGCAGCCTGACTCTCCATTTCGAAGCAGAAAAGACACTTCACTGATATTATAAAAACCTAATAGAAACGCAAGGAAGAAAAAGGAAATCTGTGCACAGAGGAGGGCAATAATAAGTGGTAAAGGAGAATAAGGCAAAGTTACATCAAATCGGGTAATTGCAGCATCCAACCTCATTAGCTGGAGAAGCCCGCGGACACAGCCAGGCCAGAGTCCTGACTGAGAGGCCAGGGCAGTGTCCTCCCTTCAAGTGAGACTTTACAGCTGACAATCCCATAAAGGCCACATTTACAGGGCAAATGACAGGGTCTGAAGTTAAACATTCATTTGCCCACATGCAGTTTGAAGCGAGCTGCATTCCTGGTTGTCATGTCTTTACATATTCAAGGAGCCTGAGCTAGGTATGTTTGCTTCTCTCTCTCCTCCTGGATTCCACCGGTCAGGGCGGGGGGTGCTGGGCAGCCCAGCCTGGAGCCAAGAGGGGATGTAAGGCAAGATTTTTCAGCTCTTGGCATCCAGACCAGAAAGGCCAATTCTGACCAAGAAGCCAGCTAATGTCAACTCCTCAGGCTCCCAAGGTCACTTAAGCAGCACAAGCAGCACAAACAACATTCTTTAGCCTGCATGTGTACCTACGGGCAGGGTGGTCAGTAGCGCAGGACAAATCACAGAAACCTCCATCCATATGATACATCCATCTATTTTGAAACTAACCAGGCGGGGACAACTTCCTTTGAATATCTGAAAACCCATCCCTGCTGGTCCAGGTGGGAAAGAGGAGCTACTTTTTCTTCTCAAGGGCAGGGATTAAGAACCAGGAGGGGCAAATCGTAGATGGGTGAGTAACAATAATAAGATAGGTTAGTTGTCCTGGAATCAGGAAAAGGAAAGATATGAATGGTAAGCCTGCTCTCAGCAGGGAGTAATCAAAATTAATAATATTCTGGAGACTATGACCTGGAGGAAATGTTAGGGAATATTTAAAGGACAGGTGGGAGAAATTTGATAGTATCTTGAAGCAGATCGAATTATTTCTCAAGGATGATAAACTAAGGGAGGTTTCTAACCTCAGCTCTGCCACTAATCAGTTTGTTACATGATCATAGACTTAATTTCATTTTTTCATTGACAAAATGAAAATTTTTGACTGGGTGATTTTTCCAAGTTCTCTCCAGCTCTTACATCTTCACAGAAACTAGAGGAAGCAAAGGATTGATCCATGTATACATGTATCCAAAGGATTGATCCATGTATCCAGAGAATGAGGAATCCCCTTTGGAGAGCATTGGAACAAGTATTAAGGAAGATCTGAAATCTCTAGAACTTTTAAAATATGATAGATCCCTATCATTCATTCAACAAATGTTAACTGAGGACCTACCATAGGCCAGACAGAGCGGTCAGTGAATGACAGCAGCTTACTCAGGTTCCTGTGGCGCTTCCAGGATCTTTTGGGTTTGATGGAATGATTCTAGAAAAAAAATTGGGTTTGTAAGCACATCCACCTTTATTATTCTGTCGTTTCTGATGAAGAATGGGATTGGATCTGCCAGAAATGGGAAGACTGGATTGCTGAGACAATTGTAGGCAGGGACTACATCAGATAACTTCTCTGATCCCTAATTTCTTCATCTGCAGAATAAAAAGGGCTGACCAGCGCATTCCTAAAGTCTCATTCAGTCCAAAAATGTAATGCAGGGGTCCTACAGTTCTTAGGTGCCTTAGCTCAGCAACCCCATCTAGTGTCACTGTATGAACTTGGTAGAAAACATCCACGGGCGTCCTCCCACTGATGGAGGCGGGGCAGCGAAGAGACCAGACAGAGCTGGTCTTGGGAATTGAGATATTGGGGTAAGGGAGTGATGGTAATCCTACCGAAAACTGACATGATGTTTGCTATATGTCAGCTGGTGTTCCAGGTGCCTACTACTCATGTAATTCTCATAACAAACCTGTGATAGAGGTACTAATAACATCCCTACCTTCCAGATGAGGAAACGGGGCACAAAATCATAACTTGCCTAGTAAGTGGCATAGCCTGAGTTCAAGCCCAGGTAGCGGTCGCCAAAAGCCATCCTCTTCTCCACCATACTTTCCCGCCTCTAGCTAAGAGTTTCAGCATGCTTCCCATGTGGGGGCACCCTTCAAGGCGTTCTGCATATTGGACCACATTTAATCCTCTCTATAAAAATATGATGTAGATACTAAAACTCCAGTTTTTCAGATGAGAAGACATAGACAGACCCAGGGAGAGGAAGTAATTTGTCTAAGCTCACACGGTTGATAAGCATCAGTATTCAGCCAGGGTGAAAACCCCAAATGCAGTCATGCTGCTAGAATTTTTCTCCCACTTTCTTAAATGTCACTGCTTCATTATTTTTGGTACAAAAGGGAAGAGGCAAATATCAAATGCCAGGCAAAGCCTTGTGTGTGTGTGCGTGCCAATTATCTGAAGAGCCAATTCCTGAATATTTAGAAGTTATTAATTTGGCTAATGGTTAATGCAGACTTGCATGTCTTTTCTTGTCTCTCCTGCTTCTCATTTTGGAGCAAACTTGCCAGGTAAGTAATGAAGACATTAAGTGCCACAGGAGGTTTGTTTATAGGCTGTCCTTTAGGAATCTTAGAGCGTGGTTTCAACCATCACTTTTATGTAAATACCTTCCCAGACTATATATCCTAAAGTCCCCGCTCTAATGGCCCGAAGATCACATCCATTTTCCTGTTCCATTATCCTCTCAAACTCAACATTCAGTACATATTTAGCAAATACTTACAAGCACATATGCAAAACGCTTGGGTTCAGAACAGTGCTTGGCACAGGAGAATACTAACGAAAGATAGTCCTTACTTTCGAGGTTTACGGAGCCTACTGGGGGAGACTGGTAGACAGTCACAATACAAGGTGACAAATGCGATGGGCTAAGCATGACACACTTTGGTGTGTGCAGTGACATTTCATCCAGTCTTAAGACAGAGGTAAGTAAGGTCAGGATAGGCTTCTCAGATCATTGACTTCTAAAACTGAAATCAATATCTTTCTCCCCAAACTGGCTGCTTCTTATCTCTACTAATTGTCCTGCCATTTTAGCTACCCATGTTTGGAAACTCATTGTTTACTCTGTCCCTGTTCACAAATCCAGAGTCTAACCTAATATTCCTTGTCAATTCTTCCTTCTACATATCACCTCCATTCTCTGCCTTCCCCACTCTAGTTCAATCTTTGATCTTCTCAAGTCATGACTACTGCAAGTCTGTCATCTGGACTCCAACAAATTTTCTCTTGGTTAATTCTTCCTGCACCACAATCCAGATTCATTTGCCTAACATACTCCCCTGCTCAAAAATCTCAAAAGTTCATTCAGTACCCAAAGGATAAAGATCGATCTCTGTGTTCTGGTAACATCCTGCCCCTAACCTTCTCCTTCCTCTATCTGAATCTCCCACAATCCCCTTGTCAGAACCTCTGCCTTCAGTCTAATACTACTACATCCCTTCAAGCCACCCATTCTGCTCCTCCTGCATTCATCCCTGTGTTGACTTTTTCTTTGCTCAGTTTTTTTTTAAACTGTAGCGTATCTATAGCCTATCTCTCCTAAAAGGGCAATTCCAATTTTACCTCTTCTGTGAAGCCTAGTTTGAAAAACTACAGAATTTACGGTCTGTACTCGTCATTTGACAATTAGGATTTGTGGGCCTTTTCTTTGGTCAAATTTATAAAGGTATAATGCACACAACTGCAAGGATATGTACCAATGTAACTATTGCCACATCAGGATTTAAACACCCACATTAGGGATGCCTGGGTGGCTCAGTTGGTTAAGTGGCTGCCTTTGGCTCAGGTCATGATCCCAGCGTCCTGGGATCGAGTCCCACATCGAGCTCCTTGCTCAGCAGGGAGCCTGCTTCTCCCTCTGCCTCTGCCTGTGCTTGCTTGCTCTCTCTCCCTCTCTCTCTGTCAAATAAATAAATAAAAATCTTTAAAAAAAAAATAAACCCCCACATTATTACCCCAAACATTTCCTTCTCTCCTTTGCGGATAGTGTCTTCCCTGCTCCAGTCCTAGGCAGCCACTGATTTTCTTTCTGTTACTACGTATTAGTTATCTCTCTCTCTCTCTTTTTAGAATTTCGTGCAAATGGGAATACAGGGTATGTACTCTTATTTGAATCTGGTTTTTCAACTCAGCATAATATTTTCAAAATTCATCCATGTTGTTACAAACATGCTTGCTCTCTTTTATTGCTGAGAGAATCCCATTGTCTGGATATGCTATAATTTGCTTCTCCATTCACCCGTTGATGAATGTATGGGTTGTTTTCAGGTTTGGGCTCTTATAAGCATTTGTGTAAAAGTCTGTGTGTGGACACATATTCTAATTTCTCTTGCATAAACAGGAATTGAATTGTTTGGTTGAATAAGTGAAACTGTTTTCTAAAATGGTTTTAATATTTTACATTCCCATCATCCATGATGAGAGTTCCAGTTGCTCCTTCTCTACCCAATACTTGCTCTAAACCTTTTGTCTTTCCATATTGTAAATAGTTTTGATTTTTTATTTCACTTTGCTAGTATATAGAAATACAGTTGATTTTTATACTTGACTTTATTAAACTCAATTAGTCCTATCAGCTTTTTTATAGATCCCCTAGGCATTTCTATGTACATGATCTCTATTTAAAAAGAGTTTTATATCTCCCTTTTAAACTACTATGCATTTTATTATTTTTTTCTTTTTGCTTTTACTGCACTAATTAGGATCTTCAGTACAATGTTCTTGCCTTGTTCCTGATCCTTTTTCCTGATAAAGCTTTTAGCCCTGGTACATTAATTATGATATTATTGATGTATGTATCATGGCTCCCATTTATCAGACTTCTATTCCTACCTTACTGAGGGTGTTTATTATAAATGGATGTTGATATTTTGTCAAATGATCTTTCTAAATTTAATGAGTTATCATGTGATTTTTCTCCATTATTTCTTAATTTAGTGATTGCATTGATTGATTTTTGAGTGGGAAGCTAAACTTGCAGGGTTGAGTTAAGCTATATTTGGACATGATGTTTTATTCTTATAATATATTGCAGGATAGATTTGCTAATAGTTTGTTAAGGATATTTGCATCTACATTCACGTTAGGATATTGCTTTTAATTTCTTATAATGTCTTTGCCTACTTTTGGTAATGCAATAATGTTGAACTCACAAAATGGGAAGTGTTCCCTAATTCTTTTCTCTTGAAAGAGTTTATGTAACAATTGCATTTTTCCTTGTGTATTTGATAGAAGTTATTAGTGAAGCCACTGGGAAATAGACTTTGCTTTGAAAGGATTAGAATCCAATTCTTTGATATAGAGCAATTCAGGTTTTTTTGTTTCTTCTTGTGTTGGTTTTGATAGTTTGTCTATTTTCAGCTCCAGAATTTCCATTTGGCCCTTTTTTAGAGTTTCTTTTTCCCTTTTGAGATTCCTCACCTCTTTCTTCAATATTGCTGTATTTCCATTCTTTGAACACACTTGTAACACATTTGTAACATTGTAACAAGTTCTTGTCTGCTAAATAAAATCTTTTTAAAAAGTGGGGTGGGGTGTGGGGTGGACACCTGGGTGGCTCAGTCAGTTAAGTGTCTTCCTTCAGCTCAGGTCATGGTCCCAGAGTTCTGGGATGGAGCCCTACATCGGGCTCCCTGCTTAGTGGGGGGTCTGTTTCTCCCTCTTCCTCTGTGCTTTTTCTCTCTCTCTCTCTCTCTCAAGTAAATAAAATCTTACAAGAAAAATAAAGTTCTTATCTGCTAATTACAAGTTCGATTATCCTGGGGTTGCTTCCTTTTTGTCTTGATTATTGATCACACTTTTCCAATTTCTCCACATGACTAGTAATTCTTAATATTGTACGAGGCATTTTAGATGGTAAGTTCTGTCATCTTACTCTAAAGCATGATAGATTTTGTTCTAACAGCCAGTTAACTTGGCTCCATTCATAAACTCCAAACTCATGCTTCCTCTATGATAGGTAGCATCTAAGCCAAGACTTCCAACTGTTGCTTTCTGCTGGGACGCCTGAGGTCTCTCCATGCAACACATGTGTACTTCAGTGGTTAGTTCAAGACTTGGGTGGTTTATAAGCAGATTTTGGTCCTTTTCCTCAGTGGCTTCTACTTTTCCATGACTTGCCTCACCACTTTTCACTCCAGTAGCCCTTCATTTTCAACTCTGACTCCTCGAGCCAGTAAGATGGCAACTTTCTGCTTGAGTTCTAGCTGCTCCTCACAGCATGGAATGGGGAGTGCACTCCAGTGGGAAGGTACACAAAGGACATCCCACTGCAGTTCACCTCTTTTAAGGCTGATTTGCTGCTTCTACTTGTTTTTGGCGCTCCCCAGGTCCGTCAAAGTTACTTGTTTTCTATACATGTTATCCATGGGAGGGTTAATCTGATACAACCTTCTTTGCCACTAGCAGAATGAGAACTGCTCTATTTATTTCCACGGGGAAATTTGGGAAGATTTAAAACAAAATGACACCATCACCACCATCATCTCTCCAGAATTCCCAATATTTTTGACAGAACAAGATTTATAGTCACACTCTTGATAATGTCTCTCTTCTCTTGCCTAAAGTCCAATGACTTTATGTGTGAATCCAATTATGTTTTTTAAATATAACAAATAAATACTAGCAGAGAAGCCCGCCATAAAATACACTTAAAATAGAATTTAAGCCTAGAATAAAATAAAAAGTCTCGACACTGACAGCAAATGCCTTACATGGTCTGGTCCTGTATACCACTCCAATCTTAGCTCTTACAATTCTCTACTTAGTTCATTATCTCCAGATACCCCAGCCTCCTTTTGTTCCTCAAATACCAGAGCATCTGCCATTCCTATCATGTAGAATACTCTTCTCTCCAGTCATGACATGACTGCTTCTTATAATCACCCAGGTCTCTGAGAAAATATTGAATCTTCAGAGAGGCCTTTCCTGATTACCTTACCTAAAAGAGCAAACCCTCTTTCCCACCCTAATTATGTTCTAACATAATTGTTATGATTATGTTCTAACACCTTACTCTGCTTTATTTTCTTCATAGCACTAATCACTATCTAAAATTATTCATCCATATCTTTGTTTATTGTCTGGCTTCCCTCTAAAAGGTAACTACCAAGAGGGCAGATTTTTGTCTTGCTCACCAATGTATCCTTGGTGGCTAGAACAGTTATCTGGCACAGAGTATGTTAAATAAGTACTTATTACATAAACAAATGAAAAATGATAAGGCAGGTGATAAGGTGTACCTCATTTTCCCCCATTAAACTCTTCTGGCAACAAAAAAATTAAGATCCTGAAAATATGCAAAAAGCAATCAAAATTATATAAACTAAGTTTCTCATATTTAATTTAAAATAAAGCCAGTATTTCATTACTTTAGGACAGTGAAAATTGCACAATACATTATAGAATCATGTGAATCCACAAACCAAACATAAATCCTCAATTGGTAAAAGAAAAAAAAACCTGAAAGGAAAAAAAAGAAAGAAAGAAAGAAAGACGGAGAGAAAGAAAGAAAGGAAGAAAGAGAGAAAAAGAGGGAAAGAAGGAAGGAAGGAAGGAAGGCCCTGGAGGAGTGCTTCTTGCACCTCTGGACCCAACTGCCCCCGCTGCCAGGGCAGCCTGTACAAGGACGTCATCTGCACCAGCTGGGACTGCCCCATCTTCTATAGGTGCAAGAAGGAGTGGAAGGACCTGGAAGACCAGGAGCAGCTTCTGAGGCACTTTGGCCCTCCTGGCCCTGAGGCCTGGTGGCCTCTGACAGGGGCAGGCTTCTCACCATGGCTGGGGGGTGGGGTGGAGGGGGGCAGTACTGGTGTAGAACTAATAAAGTTCAGGCCTTTTGTTTAAAAAAAAAAGTAAGAAAAGAAGGAAGGAAGGGGGAGGGAGGAAAGAAGAAAGGTAGGTAGGTTATGGTTGTCAAAGTTGTTTAACACATAGAAATGAAGTAAACACCTGGCAGTGAAATTTGGGGATGAATGGGCATATGACATTCATTATTATTAATTATATGATTATAGTTAATTAATTAAGGTGGTAGGCTATTTATTTATTTATTTATTTTATTATTATTTTTAAAAAATATTTTATTTAGTTATTTGAGAGAGAGACAGCGAGAGAGAGCATGAGTGAGAAGAAGGTCAGAGGGAGAAGCAGACTCCCCATGGAGCTGGGAGCCCGATGCGGGACTCGATCCCGGGACTCCAGGACCATGACCTGAGCTGAAGGCAGTCGCTTAATCAACTGAGCCACCCAGGTGCCCAGTGGTAGGCTATCTAAAAGCTCAAGGAACAGAAGGTACTTACTGATAGTATTTAGCTTCAGAAGGTTTATATGCTTAATTTTAAAACACAATGCTCTCTCAAAACACCAAGTAGTCCTCTCAAATTCAAGCCAAAGAAGCAGTAACAAGAACAACAACAACAATAATAATAGTGTTATTTGTTTAGATAATCATTGTTCAGGCTCACTTCTATTAATATTTTATTTTATTATTCTTTTTAATAAAATTATACCATTCAAATTAAGTCACACATGAAATTAGCTTTGGAAGAAAATCACTTGGTATATTATTTAAACCTTCTAGGATAAAATGCATGCAAGGTCTTCCAATCATGCACAACTAACAAGACATGTGAGGTATAAAACGGCCATTTATTTTTATTACTCTCAATAGAAGATCAGAGTTATTTCTCAGAAACAACTGTAACAAATTACTTCATGGTACAAAATTGCTTTAGAAATTTTCCTGGTGAATGGCAGATGGGGCAGCTATGTTTCACACCACTAGTTCCCAAATGTAGAATTCGATAGAATGGTATTAATGAGAAAAACCTAATTCTTGAAATGGGGATATGTTAGAAATATAATACTTTTTTTTGCATGATGTTAATAATTTCAATCTAAATTAATCAAGCTAATTGGTTTGTTGTAATAAGAACCAATGCAAGTAGATTTCATTAACAAGGCAATCTAAGTATATGCAACTCTATCCATGCTTAAATTTATTCCCTTCAAAAATTTTCTGTAAGAGCCATAACTTCACCAGAAATGCTCACAGGGACTGATCTATAGATCCAATAGTATTACAAATGGGCAAACTAATAAATATACAACATAAAAAAATAATAATCAAGGATAAGTCTCCTGGCTCCCAAATCATTTCATAGTACCACACTTGCCTGTGCTTACTACTACCTTCAAGTTATTTAGAGGAGTGACATTCTAACTTGTGAATGTCCTATAGGCCCCATATAAGTGTTGCTTCTGCAGTAAGCTTAAATATTCAGTGCTTAATCTTGATCTGGAAATGCTATTTCGAATTTTGTCTTATATCTCGATTTCCACCAAAAGGATAAAAAGAAAAAAGAAACAAGAGATGAAAGTGGGAGGTGGGAAGGTTTGTGGGCAGGATTATCTTCATTATCTTGGCAGGTGGACACATTTTTGCCTTAGAGCTGAACCAATTTTGCTGATACTCAACTATCCCAAAGTGAAAGATTTACAGGAGCAAAGAAGTGATTATGTGAGCGAAGATTTGAGAACCTCTGGGATATCAAGTCCTTTGATGTTGCATTTTTAATTGGACTCTTCTTTCACCTGTATTGCTATGTAAGACAAATCGCTCTGCTCACTCTTGACATCCCAGTCTGGCTGGGATCCAGCATCTGGCTCTGAGTCACTGGAGTAAATGTCAAAGACAGAGGCACTTCTAGACCGCAATCCCTCGGTCTGAGTAGTGGCATTACACAACTGTTTTCCAAACACTTTCACTTTGGCCTGAATACCTGAAAGAGAATAAACACATTTGCCTGTGAATTACATTTTGCTTGTCATTTATCTTTCATATACAAAAGATCAATTCAATTATCAGTCGATTGAAGAGTCCAAACATACCAACACTGCGGTGAGGGGGCCTTTTCAGAGATATTTGTGTACTTTTATGCACTGGGCCGTCTTCACAGTGAGTAGGTACTGAAGTGACACCATAAGATAGATTATTAGCAGGGACTTGTGTTTGTTTAACTTCATTTTCACATGTAATCTAAAAATATAAACCAGAGGAGAACCATATCAAAGGTAGCCTAACTAGTATGGTTTTATCTTTCAAAAGTGAGAAGTAGTAAAAGAGTATAAATAATAGTTTTCAAGGTCACATATTAGGAAGACTGGAATTTGAACCCAGGCAAGCTGGCTCCGAAGTCCAAGTTCATAAAAACTCTGCCATGCTGTTGTTTACTATTTGTAAATCATAAATTGCCAAGCATTCTGGTTAAACAGAAATATTTAAGTTATTATTTGCTTACAACTCACTATTTTTTCCCTAAGTCAATAGCTGTAAGAGCTAATACTACTAGTATTAAATTATTGGATGTCCTAGTAGTAGCATTATTCTGGAAAGCCTAATCATCGGTCTTTTATACCTTACAGAGAAATACTTAAACAAAATATGACTGACTTTAATGTTTTTATGCCTTCCTGAGAAAAATTACAATGTGAAATGGAAATTTTGATCTGTGGGGGAAGTAAGAGGTAGAAAGGAAAAGGACTTGGATACTTAGATGGTAACATCAGCAATTGTACCACTAGGTATTTACCCAAAGGATACAAACATAATGATTCAAAGGGGCACCTGTACTCCAATGTTTATAGCAACAATGTCCACAATAGCCAAAATATGGAAAGAGCCCAGATGTCCATCAACAAATGGATAAAGATGATGTGGCAATACATATATAATGGAATATTACTCAGCCATCAAAAAGAATGAAATCTCCCATATGCAATGACATGGATGGAACTAGAGGGTATTATGCTAAGCTAAATAAAATAATAAATAATATTATTATAACAATAATATTATATAATAATATTAAATAATAATATTATTTCTCTGACTAGTCAGAGAAAGACAAATACCGTATGATTTCACTCACATGTGGAATTCAAGAAACAGAACAGATGAACACAGGGGAAGGGAAGGAAAAATAAAATAAGATGAAAACAGAGAGGGAGGCAAACCATAAGAGACTCTTAACTATGGAGAACAAACAGGGTTGCTGGAGGGGAGGGGTTGGGGGATGGGGTAACTGGGTGATGGGAATTAAGGAGGGTACTTGATGGGAGTGAGCCCTGGGTATTCTATGCAACTAATGATTCACTAAATTCTACCCCTGAAACTAATCATACAGTATATGTTAACTAAATTGAATTTAAATAAAAAATTTTTTTAAAAGAAGGTAACATAAGACTGAGTACCTAGAAATCATGTGGAAGAGGATAAGAAAGGATATCTAGAATATGTAAGGGAAGAAATAAGAAGTGACAGAGAAACAAAAAACAAAACTAAATTGCTTTGTAATTTTATCTAGTGCCCTGGTCATGGCAATTGCTTTCAAACCACTGAAAAATATTTTAACTGGCTTCCATAGTTGCTGTAACATAGGCCATTAACACCCAAGTTAAAGAAACTTTGTGAAGAAAATTTGTGAAGAATCCCTTTGTTGTAGTTTTTTTTTTTTTAAGATTTTGTTTATTTATTCTGAGAGACAGAGAGAAGCAGAGGCAGAGAAAGAAATAGGCTCCCCACGGAGCAGGGAGCCTGGCATGGGACTTGAACCCAGGACTCCAGGATCGTGACCTGAACTGAAGGCAGAAGCTTACCTGACTGAGCCATCCAGGTGCCCTGAAGAGTCTCTTTGTAACAGGAATAATTAACCTAATATTAATGAGGACTTAAATCAAAATGTAAGTCTTACCTTTTTATTTGTGTCTAAAACATGATGACCAATTTCTTTGTCTATATCTACTTCTAAGCGAAGCATTTTAAAAGTCTATAATAAGTGGGGTACCTGGGTGGCTCAGTGGGTTAAGAATCTGCCTTCAGCTCAGGTCATGATCTCAGGGTCCTGGGATCGAGCCCCGCATTGGGCTCTCTGCTCAGCACGGAGCCTGCTTCCTCCTCTCTCTCTGCCTGCTTCTCTGCCTACTTGTGATCTCTGTCTGTCAAATAAATAAATAAAATCTTAAAAAAAAAAAAGTCTATAATAAGTACATATTTCTTTAGAAAACAGGTTTATGCCTGGAAAAATGGCATTTTAGGAATTTAATCAGGCTTTTAAAAATAACTTCTGTTCCCATTAGAATAATAATTTTTATCACTGAGAAAAATTTGCACCAGAGAAGCAAAAATAAACCAAAAATTAGCTATCATCTCTTTATCTGTAGCTAACAACTTTGTATTTTAGAACTTTTTTTGGTCTTTTTCCATATGTGTTTTTTTAATTGGAATCATCTGTTTTATAACCTTGTTTTTTCCTTTAATATATCATGTTTCTATGTTATTAAATATTCTACATAATTTTTATGGCTGTATATCATCTATTGTATAGATACACTATAATCTATTAAAATAATCTAATTAGAATTTTTT
>ML108519.1:81788-96669 GCA_003697995.1 Taxidea taxus jeffersonii | reverse complement strand
AAAAAAAAGGGACACTTTTTTAGTATAAAGAATTGTATTAAAAAAGTAAATTTCATGGTTGACAAAAGAATTCTATGTGTTTGTAACTGATTTCATATAGAACTAGCTCTTTGACAACAGAAAGGTCTCTGTCTTTAAAACCAGCTCAATAAGCTATATTTTAAAAACAGGTTGAAAGATCAGATATACAACATAAGGAGAGAAAAATGATTTAAGTAGAAGGCAAGAGGTTCAAATATTTTAGCTACTGTGAGAAATTTTAGATAATGTGCCAAAGTGAGAGAGGAAGAAAAAGATGGGGGTTTAATAATATATATGTCTAACATCAGAAGCTGCATGCAAAGGTCAGGTTTTCAGGAAACAGCTACAAGTGATCTATGCAGAAGTCAATCTATCTACAGAGTACCCACTGTACTTTCAAACGCATGCATATCAAAGTTTCAGAAGCTATATTTTATAAGGTGAGGAAAGGGTGTCTGCCATTAGTCCTACTACCGAGCAAAACCTACCTGGAATGAAATACTGTTCTTTAGCTAAATAAAAAAAAAGAGAAAAAAAAATAGAAGATGCACCTGAATGTCAGCAAGCAGAGATATGAGTTATATTAGATTAAGAATGGACTAAAGGTACTATAGATAATTAAGTGAAGTATATTCACAGCAGTGGCTGATGTATAATAATGTACAGTGAGTAGTAAATGTCTCTAGGACCATGGACAATAAACAGCTTTGTTTTGATATTAGCTTTTTAGTATGAATTAACTGCCGAATATGAAATACCCCTGGGAATAGTTAGACGGCATACTACTCAAAACATACAGAATATATTTTAGCATAAGAACATAGAAAAGATGAGACCAAAGCAAATAATAAATTTCAATGAAGTAAGCCTTTTATATAATAGTAACACAATGGATCTATATTTGGCTTTTTATATACAATACACTACTCCCAAAATGCTAAAAGATGGCCTTTTGGTAAAAAAACAAACAAACAAACAAAAAAACCTCACATCCCTATTTAAAATAAGAGGGTGAAAAGTAAGTAAACACATTTAGTGTGTGAAGTAAGGGAGCAAGGGATCGGGAAAATTTCCCCCCTCTACTTCTGAGCCAGAGCAAATCACACAACCAAGACTCAGAAATGAGAACATGATTTATTACCTTAAGTTTCTCAATGGAGAATAATACAACAGACATGAGACTTAACAGGCATAAAAAGGATTCAGAGCTTGCTAAAAGGCCCCTGTTTAGGTTGAACCCTAAAAATACAGTATGAAGTATCCAGGCATCTTTTTCTAGTGGCTGGTAGCCTATTTGTTATGTTGGATATAGTGTTAAAAATATTACATATAGGAGTGGTGTATGAATTGTATCTAAGCTCTCTTTATTTTGTAACTAGACAGAAGAAAAAGAAGTATATTCTACAATGTTTGGTAATCCATCTGGAGACCAGCTGTCTCTAGGTCTCCATAACCACTGTTTTGGTAACACAGGGGAAGTATCTCACATGAAGTAAGAAATTACCTGAACAACGGAATTTCTTGCTTTTGATTTGTCCGATTCTTTTGTTTGCCAGACGCCGGGGGCTGGTGCAGCGGGCACCACTGGTCTCAATGGGGTTGGTATGGAGATAATCCGCCAGCCACTTGAGATGGCAGTCACAAATAAAGGGGTTCTGGGCCAAATGCCTTTCAGAAACACAGACAGAATACTTTTATACATGACTTGCAATGAACTCAACTCAAATTCACAGTGAAGACAGCAGTCACCGTATTTGATCCAAGCCATATATACATACATGGTTTGAATGGCCCGGAGAGGTGAAAAAGTCCCCTTGGCAATGGTCTGAAGCTTGTTGTCATACAAGGAGAGAAGGTTCAAGTTGTGCAGATCCTGAAAAGCATCTACCCGAAGGCAGTTTATCTTGTTGGCATTCAATAATCTGTTTGATCAAATAGTTGTAGAATTAAAGTGTAGCATCTCATTAACCCACCTTCAAGATTCTGTCCTTCTTGAGAAATACAAGAAACCAAGAAAAAACATTTCTCCGAACCTCAGTACTAACATTTTAACTGGAATAATTTAGGTACCACAGGTGGAAGATATGCCAGATAAAGCAAGAGTCATGTGGTTTAATGAATGTCTACATCTAGTGGTACTTACACATTTATTCAATAAAAATTACTCAACATATTCTCTGGAAGATAAAGATATAGGGCAGTGGACAAAGGTGGGTGAGACCTAACATCTCCTGTCAAGGACGCCGTAAAAAAATATCATAGAACATGAGTCTCTCTAGCTGCTCTGAGAAGAAGTTCAGTCAATTTTCAAAACAGAAGCCAGAGTGAGCCTTTTAAAACGCAGATCACTTTCTCTCAAAGCCAGACAGCAACTCTCAAATTGTTCTGAGTGGAGCCAAGGTCCTGACAAACTGCCTCAAAACCCAGTAGGACCATTAGCACCCCTTCTGAACTCCATGACCTCCAAGTTCTCTCCCCTGGATGCTTCAGCTCCAGCCACATGTCTCCTTGTTGGGGTCTCTGCTTAGAATGTTCTCTCCCCTGCTGTCTGACTTCTCTGCTTCTTTGAGCCTGTTGCAATCTTACCTTCTCAATCCAGCCTACCCTGAGCTCTCTCTTCAATACCGTCACCCGTGCTTGCCCCACCTCAACCTCTAGCACACTCAATTTCTTTGTTATGATCTGTTTATTTCTTCTATTTTCTTAAGTACATATTTCTCTCTGTTGCGTATGGTTTATTACGTTATTGCTATCATTTATGTTTCCTCAAGACAGGCATTTTTGTTTGTGCCTAGCACATACAAGATGCTCCATAAACATGTTGAATGAACGCTTTAGGATCCTCTTGGAGAGTGACACAGTTCATAGCCCTATTAAAGGCCCTGGTCCTGCATTATAAATATTCATTTAACTTTGCTTAACAAAATATGCCAGAAAACCATTTTTTTCCCCAACATGCTATCAATATTCAACTTCAATATTCTATGGAACTGTGGTTTACAAATCATACTTTGGCAAATGCCATTCTCGTAGGTTACATGGGATCATGTCTGAGCTTTTATGCATGTTGGACTCCCTTTGGGAATACACTTGCTCTGCCCTCCACCTTCCTTAATGCTCTGTCCCATCATGGCTGCACGGGAAGTTCACCTTTTCCAGAAGCTTCCACCCAACTCAAGTATTTCTTCCTCTAGGCCCCCAAGGAAGTTACTCAGTGCTACTTAATTTTCACACCTCCTTTCTGTAAGCCTACATGTTTGCCCAAAGGTGGATTAGTGCTCTCCGTGGGCAGAGAACATTTTCTGATACTTTCTTCTTTATTAGCATTTGCTTTACTGCTTTGATATTTAAGTCTTGAACAAATAGTACCTCAAAAAATATGTGTTTGTTTAGGTTTGTACACCTTCTTATTCAACATACTGAAAAATGTTTTTCTTTTTGGCCACCAAGAATCTCTACTTTTAATTAATATAGGGTATTTCTTCTGCTTTACTGACTTTTTTTTAGGTATCCACACACATGAAAAGATGTGACTTCCTTGAGGTAATTCTTTTCTCTCTCTCTTTTTTTTAACCTCCCTTTAGGACTTGACATTTTGGCCTTCTCTGCGGTCCTCAAAATAGTTTCTTAAAAGCTTAGGAACTGGTTTCAGGTACAGACTGGTAATCCCATTTCTCCATTCTGTGTCACAACACAAATCACACTGACTATGTTCCCTAATCTCTCAGCTAACTGATGGAGACAGAGAGCAGAAATAAGGAGAAGGAAAAAGCAGGGAGCACTGAAGACAATTGAAGAAAGTGCTGTTTTGAGCATTTTGTATTTACTTTAAATGATGTGGTCTGCAAAGCAGGAGAAAAAGTGTTGCACGTGCTACTTTCTTTTGCTTCTTGCATGAACCTACTTCTTTTCCCCAGTACCTCATCTGTTCAAGCAAATCTAAGATGCTTAGCCAAGTTCTTAGCTAGCCAGAAAGAGAAAACTGTTTTGCTTTAGTCCTGACAGGCTTAGGAACAGGCCTTAATCTAGAGATAAAATATTAGGCTGAGGGACAAAGATAGTCTTTTAAGTAAGGTTTACCTGTATATAGATCCCGTGGTTTATTAACCTGGTTGTTACATCAGTCACCGATAAGTATGTGTGGAAGGAAAAAGAAGGTGCTACTTCAATGTTAGTACTAGATAGGCCAGTGATAGCAAGAGATTGCAAGTAAATGGCAAGGATAATAGTGCTAGGAGAAAGTAGAAGAATGACAGAGAAGCAAATAACACACAGGCCTTACTGGCCTATAGCATCTGGCTATACCTATATGTGTATAACATATAGTCATTCTATTAAAGATCAGAAACAATATTTGCTGAGCTCACCTCAAGAGTTAAAAAATAATTTGAAACCCAAATAAAGACATTAGATCATAAGGATCAGTATTTTTCATAACTTACTGGTCTGTTGTAAACTCAATTTATTGGGTTGTACAATACTGAATACATAGAGAGAGATCAGAGAGAGACAGAGAATGCAGTAAAATGAAGAGTACTATACATAGTAAGGGTAAATATCATCTTGTTAGCAATTTGCTTCATTTGTGTGCATCTGTGTGTGTGTTGTGTATGAAAACTGGGTTGTGATTTAAATACATTTCTGGATAATGATGAAAATTTAAAACATGAATACTAGGATATAATTATAACGTACATTTATCCAGTAAGGAAAAAAGATGTACATTTGGGAAATCTGTGGGATTAGGAGTAAGTTTTTGCCAAATCAATGATAGAAACCCCAACACCAAGAAATATACACCAAAAGAGAAAATAACATTCTAAACTTGAGAATTTTCAGGTAGACTGACTATGAACTAGTTGAGAGAGGACAGGACATCACACCCATCTTTTTATCCATAGCAGCCCCAAATGAGGAACTCTATGTATGTTTGGTGATGTGAAGAGAATTTGATGGTCTAAGACTAGCATATTTTTTTTTCAATTTCCTTTTCATATGAGCATTCACTAAAACACTTGTGGTCAGGTTCTGTTTTTATACATATATGTATAGTACATTCTTCTTCTGGGACAAAGGAGTGGTAGCTACTGTCTAAGCAGAATGGTTTTTAGAAGATGCAGGCCAGGCATTGACAGATTATTTTCTGAGTGGACACCAGTTGAAGAGCTCCTGCTGTGTTCTGGCCCTTGGCAACCACCTCTGGGTTCGGGGCACGGTACCCCAGCCTTGTCCCTCCTGTGGCTGCTTTGGACAAACGTGGATAAATCTATCGGTACGTCACTCTACTTCCCAACTATTGTTAAATCAAAACAGAGGGTTTCACAAAGGGCAGGGACAGCAGGAGCTTTTAATGACAGAGTAGCCAGGAAGCCTACATTTGTGACAGAGTGGACAGAAAGGTTTTACTCTCTAACAAATAAATAAATAAAATCTTAAAAAAAAAAAAAAAAAAAAGCTTTAAAACAACTTCAAAGTGCTGTGTCTTCAAATAAATAAGAGTCATCAGTATTAGCTGCACCAGGCTAATCTTTTCCATCTCATTAAACTATGTCATTTGGGGTTGAGTCTTTTTGAAGTCTCCATGAAACCATGAGAGGTACACTGACTAAAATACAATGCTTGGCTCAACAGATCAGAAAACACCACATACTTACAGTAACTGTAAGGAAAACAGTCCTTCGAATAAGCTTTTTGGGAGTTCTGTGATTTTATTTCCATAGAGAACACTGAAAAAACATGAATTAAATGAAAAAAATTAGACATCAAGCCAGCATAACAAATTGATCCATCACATATGTATCCAGGCAGATAGGAGGTTAGTAAGCACTCCATACATCATAAAAGCTACAGCTGAGTAAACAAACTTCAATTTGCAAATGCACTTTTTCCTGATTATAGATCATATATACGCTTACAACACAAAGTTTAAAAATCACTGAAAACCAGGGGCACCTGAGTCACTCAGTCAGTTAGGCGTCCAACTCTTGATTTCAGCTCAGGTCATGACCTCAGGGGCATATGATTGAGCCCTGGGTTGGGCTCTGCACTCAGTGGGGAGTCTGCTTAAGATTCCTTGTCTCCCCCTCCCTTTGCTCCTCCCCCATCCACGTTCTATCTCTAAAATAAATAAATCTTTTAAAAGAGAAAGCACTAAAAAATAAAAAAATAACAAAAATGAACACAATTCATAATTTTATTGTCCTTTCTTAGAAGTGTCCACTGTTCAATTGCCACACACACACACACACACACACACATACACACACACGGTTCATATATAATGAGGGCATATTATAGTAACAAAGGAGAACACTAGGTGTGGAATTCATTGCTCATTAAAGGAATGAGTTTTAGGCTTATCATACTGGTAAAAGGTGAAAGAAATCTAGATAAAGGTAAGGTTTCTGCTACGTAATGTGTATGCCTGGGAAATGTAAGATCTGTAATGTAAAATAATGATCACTAATATGATTACAGAAATATGTTTGAAATGTACTTTTCTTCAAAAATATGAGCAGGAATGCATCCTCATGGTACCTCTGATAGGCCACTAAGGGTAGCCACCAAGGGCATGCACATGGTTTAGTGCCTTCGGTACCCCTGGCACCTAGCACTGATTTGAGTATTCAGTGACACTGTAACATTGGATTGATGAGTGATCACTGTTGGATGAGTGAGATGAAGAAATAAATTAGCAAGGGGACAAATTATGGAATAATTAACAAACTGGGTGAAATGAATAGTAGTGTCTTGGCTCATCATATTGGCTATTAACAATAAGCTTAAAATGATGCCTATCTACTTTTAACCCCTCAAAGGAGGAAACTACAATTATGAATAGGAAAAGATAGAAATTATAGTCCTTAGGGGGATAATACGGCAATATATATCAAATTTATATATATATTTTTATATTTACATAAATATAAATATATATATCAAATTTATAAAAATGGTTACTTAGTTTCACTCTTAGGTGCTTAAGAAAATATTCAGAGATGGACAATATTTTAAGCACAAAATGTTAGTCCTGATATAATTTATAACAATGAAAAAATAGACACAAATAAAATGTCTCCAAATTTCAAAAAAGATATTAGTTAAAGGCATATTTCACACTGAAAAAAATCATATTTTGAAGAGTATTTAACAACATTAAAGTGTTGATGTTATAACGTTAAATTTGAAAAAAAATAATAAAGTAGTATATTATAGTATGATCTTAACTTTGTTTAGAAAAATATATACATGCATACATAGGAAAAAGCAGAAAATCTCTGGATGGCAGGCAATTTGATATTCAGAGTTGATTTTAATTTGCATCTATATATTTTTCTTTATATTTTATATTGTTTGTAATGATCTTATTTCTTCTAAAAATGAGAAAAATAATTTTTTAGAAAGGACATGAAGGATGTCATAATATGTAAAGGAAAAAGTTGAAATAAGAATCTAAATAATATGTTTGGCAGCAGTACATGATTTTTGTTTAAAAAGGAAGAAAATAACAATACAAGAGAAATGAATACGAGTAGGGAAAAGCTGTTGTTTCCTTTTAAGATGTCAATGAGAGGTGGGATGTATTATAATATAGGAAAGAAATCCTCACGTGAATAAACAAATGTAGCTGGACACTATATTGTGAAAGGAGACATTCCATTTGTATAGATCCCAGAGGTACAGTTACAGAGTATAACAAAAAATACACTTGTGCAGAATATAGATGCTTTGAAAAAGGAAAATCAATTAGAGAAGAAACCATTTAAAAAATCAAAGAATTAAAGCAAATTCTGTATTGTCAGGGTCAAAGAGGTAAGGGAATTAAGAAAGGATAAGCAACAATAATTGTATTATTTAAGGTCAGGAATAAGAGAAAAGAGGCCTTTTGGAAACACACATGAGCAGATCAAGGCAGCCGTTTTTCAGGATATTCAATGCAATACCATTCAACCGATTAATTTAACAATAGATATCATATACTTATGTGCCAGCAGCTTTACTAGGTTCTAAGCTTGGTGTCCAATTAAGCTGAATCCAACTTATGAATGATCATAATTTGCCCTGTGTCACCAGACTAATACAAATGAGGTGAATGAAGTATTATTTCAAAGAGCAACCCAAAATAGTAATTTTGAATACCTAAGGAGTTTTATATTTTGAGCCAATGAAATGCAAAAAGGAAGTAGGATGCGTATAAATTGTGGAGGTCCCATAAAAGAATTAAGGAGCAAGTCTGAAACTAGAAATCAACTATAAGAAAAAATGTGGAAAGAACACAAATACATAGTAACATGTTACTAAATGATGAATAAGTCAAACAAGAAATTGAAGAGGGAATAAAAAAATACACGGAGACAAATGAAAATGAAAACTTGAGGTCCAAAATCTTTAGGTCAGAGCAAAAGCTATCCTAAGAGGGAAGTTTATAGCAACCTAGGCCTTCCTCAAAAAGCAAAAGAAAATCTCAAATGAATAACCTAACCTAACACCAAAAAGAGCTAGAAAAAGAAAAAGCGAATAAAACTCCAAACCAAAGAAAGAAGGAATAGAGATTAGAATAAAGGAATAAAGATTAGAGGAGAAATAAATGAAATAGAAACTAAACAATGATAGAACAGATCAATGAAATAAGGAGTTGCTTCTTGGAAAGATCTGTAAGATTGATAAGCCTTTAGCAAAACTTATCAGAGGGAAAAAAGAGAGAGAGAGAGAGAGGACCCAAACAAAATCAGAAATAGAAAAGAAATAACAACTGATACCACAAAAATAAAAAGAATTATAAGAAAATATGATGAAAAACTATATACCTATAAATTGGACAACTTAGAAAAAAATGAATAAACTCCTAGATATATACAACCTCCCAAGTGGAATCAGGAAGAAACAGAAAATTTGAACAGACCAACTACCAGCAATTAAATTGAATCAGTAATTAAAAACAAAACAAAACAAAACAAAAAAAAGCTCCCAACAAACAAAAGTCCACAACCAGTTGGGTTCACAGGTATATTCTACCAAACATTTAAGGAAGAGTTAATACCTATTCTTCTCAAACTATTCCAAAAAATAGAAGAGGAAGGGAAATTTCCAAATTTGTTCTGAGGTCAGCATTACCCTGATACCAAAACAAGAAAAAGATACTACAAACAAAGAGAGCTACAAGACAATACCTCTGATAAACATGGATGCAAAAATCCTCAACAAAATGTTAGCAAACTGAATCCACTAAAAAAATCATTCACCAAGATCAAGTGGGATTTATCCTTGGGATGCAAAGATGGCTCAGTATTTGCATAGCAATCAGCATGATACATCACATCAACAAAAAAAGGGTAAAAACCATATGACCATTTCAATAGATGTAGAAAAAAGCATCTGACAAATTAAAACATCCATTCATGATGAAAACCCTCAACAAAGTTGGTTTAGAGGGAGCACACCTCAACATAATAAAGCCTATCCAAGAAAGACCCACAGCTAACATCATTTTCAATGGTGAAAAACTGAGATCCTTTCCCATAAGGTCAGGAGCAAGATATGGATGTCCATTCTTACCACTTTCATTCAATGTAGTGCTGAAAGCCCTAACCATAGCAATCAGAAAAGAGAAAGAAATAAAAGGCATCCAAATTGGTAAAGAAAAAGTAAAATTTTCACTATTTGCAGATGACATGATATCATATATAAAAAACCCTAAAGACACCACCAAAAAAACTATTAAAACTGATAAATGAATTCCATAAGGTCACAGGATACAAAATCAATATACAGACATCTGTTGGTTCCTACACACTAAATAATGAAGTAGAAGAAAGATAAATTAAAAAAACAATCCCATTTGCAATTGCAGCAAAGAGAATAAAATACCTAGGAATAACTTAACTGAGGAGGTGAAAACCTATACTCTGAAAACTATAAAACACTGATGAAAGAAACTGAAGACAACCTAAGTAAAAAGATATTCTATGCTCATGAATTAAAGAGTAAGTATTTTTAAAATGTCCACGTTACCCAAAGCAATCTACAGATTAATGTAATCCCTATCAAAAAACCAATAGCATTTTTCACAGAGCTAGAACAGGTAATCCTAAAATGTGTATGGAACCACAACAGACCCCAAATAGTGAAGAAATTTTGAAAAGGAAGAAGAAAACTGGAGGTATCATAATCCCAGATTTCAAGCTATACTACAAAGCTACAGTAATCAAAACAGTATGGTACCAGCACAAAAACAGACACACAGATCAACAGAACAGAATAGAGAGTCCAGAAATAAAACCATGATTATATGGTCCATTCATCTTTTACAAAGGAGAAAAGAATATGCAAAGGGAAAAAGAGAGTCTCTTTGGCAAATGATGTTGGAAAATCTGGACAGCTACATGCCAAAGAATGAAATTAGACTACTCTCTTACACTATACACAAAAATAAACTCAAAATGGATAAATGACCTAAACGTGAGACCTGAAACCATAAAATTACAATTACTCTGACATCAGCTATAGCAACATTTTTCTAGGTATGTCTCCTGAGGCAAGGGAAACAAGAGCAAATATAAGCTATTGGGACTATATCAAAATAAAATGTTTCCTTATCAATAAAACTAAAGGCAACCTACTGGATGGGAAAAGATATTTGCAAATGACATATCAGATAAAGGGCTAGTATCCAAAATACAAGAACAAACAAACAAACAAAACAAAACCAACAACAAAAAACCAAACCAAAACAAACAAACAACAACAAAAAAAACCCTTACACAACTCAACACCAAAAAACCCCAAATAATCCAGTTTAAAAATGGACTGAAGACAGGAACAGACATTTCTCCAAGAAGATGTACAGATGGCCAACAGACACATGAAAGGATGCTCAACATCATCACTCATCAGGGAAATGCAAATTAAACCCACAATAAAATATCACCTCGTACCTATTAGAACGGCTAGGATTAAAAAGACAAGAAACAACAAATGCTGACAAGGATGTGGAGAAAAAGGAACTCTTATGAGCTGTTCTTGGGAATGCAAAATGGTGTAGCCACTGTGAAAACCAGTACAGAGTTTCCTCAAAAAGTTAAAAGTAGAACTACCGTATGATCCAGTATTCTACTACTGGTTATTTACCCCAAGAATACGAAGACACTAATTCAAACGCCCTTATGTTTACTAGCGGCATTGTTTACAATAGCCCTGATATGAATGGAAGCAGTGCAGGTGTTCATCGGTAAATGAGTGGATAAAGAAGAGACAGTTATATGTGCAGTGGGATACTTCTCAGCTATTTAAAAGAACGAAAACTTGCCATTTGCAATAACACGGGCGGATCTAGAGAGAATAATGCTAAGTGAGATAAACCAGCCAGAGAACCACAGATAGCATACGATTTCACTGATACATGGAATTTATGAAACAAGACAAATGAACAAATAGAAACAGAGACAAAACAAAGAACAGACTCTTAATTACAGACAGTAAACTGATAGTTACCAGAGAGGAGGTGGGTGGAGGGATGGGTGGGATACGTGAAGGGATCAAAAGCATACTTATGAGCACTGAGTAATGGATAGAACTGTTGAATCACTATATTATTAACAACTGTATTGTTAACTATACTGGAATTAAAATTCAAAAAATAAAAAGAAAAAAAATTAAGAGGCAAATAATTTAATAGGTTGTTCACTTGGGACTTTTGCTTTAAAGCTTGGCTCTAATAGCACGAAGGGAGGTCGAGTTAAGAGGTGTGTCTTTTTTTTTTTAAGGAGGTGTGTCTTATTTACAATATGAAACTATTTTTTTCCCAACAAATCATTGTTTTCTTTAAGATTATGTTAAAAACATAGATGTTTGTTGTTCATGAGACAATTGGGGTACATGGAGAAATATGGGGAGGATGTCACAAAAGGATGAAGGAAATCTGTGCAGGCATTATTTGAGTATATGGACTGTCAATCATAAAAATATAATTAATACTAAATGTGATGGGAATGAGATTTCTGTACAAAAAGGTATAGAAATACTAGAGCTGGTATAGTTTTCTTACACACAGTGAGATCAAAATGGTAATAAGGAAAAAGGAGTGAGAAATATAAAAAATCCAAAGACCAGAACAGAGAAGCTGGATGAGAGTCAAAAAAATTGGGCCAAAATCCATAAAAACGGGGAAAAGACATGTCATCACATAAAGATATAAAGTGCAAGAAGGCCAGTGAGAATTTGGGCTACATTCCTATGAGGGAAAGAAAATTTTAAAAGAAATTGAAAGATGAAAATGAATTTAGCTGAAAAGAAAATAAATACCTAAGGGATATGGATAATACCGTCCAAATACCAACAGTGACAAATTGGGTAGCTTTTCTTAGATGTAAGTTATATTCAGCATACTGTATACAGTGTACAAGTGTGATGATCAAGAATTATTTTATAGCCCATTGGACTAGTAGGTACATCTTAAAGAAATCTTAAGCAGCTCTTGTACCTGATACCAGATGGAAAGCTAAGAATTACTTTTTCTTTCCTTTTAAGTTTTTTTCCTGCCTTCTAAGTTTAATTTATTTATTTCTTTTTTAAAAGATTTTATTTATTTGGCAGAGAGAGACACAGTGAGAGAGGGAACACAAGCAGGGAGAGGAGAGGGAGAAGCAGGCTTCCTGCCTAGCAGAGAACCCGATGAGGGGCTTGATCTCAGGACCCTGGGATCAGGACCTGAGCCAAGGGCAGAGGTTTAACAGACTGAGCCACCCAGGAGCCCCAAAGCTAAGAATTCTAAGTCAAGTTTCAATGTTAAGATAGTAGGAGATACCAACAGCTGGTGGCTAGTCTTTGAATTCTCCTTTGCTTTTGAAAACTGGCAAAAGACAGATCTACTATGAAAGAGAAAAAAAAAAAATTCAAAACAGAAACCTGTAAGAAGGTTATCATGAAATGGTGTTATGGGGAGACTTCATTATTCAAATAAATGTCTACTTACACATTCAAAAGAATGTATATCTGAGAAATAAAACACTAAGCAATTTTAAAGAGAATATGATAAGGAGAAAAAAGAGGTTGATACATGTTCACTGAAAACTAGTAGTTAAAATGTAAGGTACTTAGCAGTTAACACCATTTAAGAAAAGACTGCAGGGATTGTTAATACAGCAATCAAATTAAAATACAGCGATCTTTCCTTGTAGACCTCAGCAGAATTTGGTAGCTAGTTAGTGAAGAGAGAAATTATAATAAGCACTACAGTAGTTTGTAAGGGGTTAATGAAAGAAAAATAAGAAAAGACCAAAAAACTCTATGTTGAGGATCTGGGACATAAACATTTTCTGGGATAATCAAAATTGAGAAATGTACAAATTTACTCAGGAGAAGAGTATGCCAAAGCCCTACTATTTCTGGAATGTTTCTTCAGTGCTTTAACAAGGTCAGTAGGGGAGTGATTTTTTTTTTTTAAAGATTTTATTTATTTATTTGACAGAGATCACAAGTAGGCAGAGAGGCAGGCAGAGAGAGAGAGGGGGAGGCAGGCTCCCTGCCGAGCAGAGAGCCTGATTCGGGGCTCCATCCTAGGACCCTGGGATCATGACCTGAGCCGAAGGCAGAAGCTTTAACCCACTGAGCCACCCAGGCGCCCCTAAGGGAGTGATCTTATCCCCATTTTAGAAATGAGATAACTGAGGCAAAAGGAAGTTAGTAACTATTTCAGCCATGTGCCTAGTAAAGTGAGTTGGCATTTGAATACAAGCCACTTAGTGTCCTAAAGCCTATCTTGCTTAGCCTTATTACAAAATTATGTTTCCAGCCAGTCAATGGAAAAAAACAAAAGATGTTTATAGACAATGCCTAATATATTAACATATTGAATCCCGAAGAAATTGTTATTAAATATTATAGAAATACTGTTGATGTCACAATAAGGGCAATAAAAAGCACCGAGGATAAAAGCATCAAATAGGTCCATGTATTCTGAATGACATTTTCTCCAATAATATATAATAAGTTAATAATAAAATATATGAATATATCAATAATATAACAATGTACAGTAATAATATGTAATAAAATGAATTTTAATGTTACTAAAAATAAATAAATGTTAATGTAATTGTTTAATAGGGGAGACCTTATTTATGTAAGTAATCTCTACACCCAAAGTCGGGCTTGAACTCACGACCCTGAGATCAAGAGTCACATGCTCTACTGACGGAGCCAGCCAGGCACACTTAACAGGGGAGACCGTTAAAACCTTCAATAAATCAAGCCCTACTTACTATTCTAAGGTAATTAAGTAACAATTTAAAATAGTCCTTTTTATTTAATAAAATGCATTAGAAGTATTTGACATCATATCGCCTTTAATTATTGTTGTTTCTTTAGCAAATGCAGTGACTAAATTAAACTGGGTATGTATGTGAGTGCAGTTCTAGAGACATGTGAGAGAAACCTGTACACGTAAACACTTGATTTTAAAAAGGAGAGTGTTGTCGATTTGCATGGCTCTCACCGTTACCCACACCCCCTACCCCAAGTCGCTCCACTTTTTTCGAAAGATTTAAACCCTGGCTCACTATTACATTATGCTCTCCAACCCTACTCTTTTCCTGCAAACCTATAATCTATCTGTCAACATCTTTGTCCTTTTGTCCTTCTGGTCGTGTCTTAGACCTCGCCTCCAGCAACAACTGCAACCTCTGCATAATTTCAATTTCAACCTTCTGCCTCCCTCCAGTCACATTTTTTCTTGCACTTTCTTAAAACATGCAGCGCACTCTTGTCTCAGGGCCTTAGTAGTTAGCTGTTCTCTCTGTCTTGAATGTTCTTTCTCCATGGATCTGCACAGCTCACTCCTACAGTTGGAGTCCTCAGATCTTTG